>OX352774.1:74523646-74816645 GCA_947095535.1 Poecilobothrus nobilitatus | reverse complement strand
TTTTAAATTAAGTACTTATATAGTAATAAACATTCATTGTATTTGATATACGGTATTATCTATACGGTATTTGATATACGGTATTTGATATACGGTATTCTTATAATAAAATTTGCTGCCACCTATCATTGTTTCTTTTGATACATCAGGTGCATAAGAACTCCATCACCGAAATTCAATTTATCCAAAGAGAGGAGTCAATTTATCCATTTTCTTCTAATAATTTCTTAAAGTTGTTTTTTTTTTTACTATAAATGAGAAATTTTAAATTGTAACTACTTAATTTCCGTTTCCAATTTTTTGAACAGAACAAATTTCTTATATATAGATATATTTTATTATATTTTCAGACAATTGGCCAGACATATTTTTTTTTTTCTGTTTTTGTCTTCAGTTACCGGTAATAAGTAAATGTTCATTGAATTACTTTATTTTTACTCTTGTGAGATCCTTTAATCTTCCGACGGATTCGAAAAGTCGCTTTTATTTTTCATTTTAACTGTTAACTGTTTATTTATTTATTTATTTATATTTTTTCTTTTTTTTATTGTTTTTTGTAATATTTCGTTTTTGTTTCTGATTCGTTTTTGGTTTCCTGGATGATGGTTTTGGTTCATAAATCACAATGTTCGACAGAACGGAAAACAAAAAGAAAAAAAACAAAACATTGTTTACGTTTTAATATATAAGGTTTGTTTATACATTAATATGTATGTACATACATAATATGATGGTTATGTGTTCGCCCTTAGACCATTTTTGTAACAGTGTAAACGTCTTTCACCACAACATACATCATATAATTTCCTTTTTAAATTTTCTTTTTTTTTTTCGCTTTTGTTTTTTTTTTTCTCCCCATTTTCTTTTTGATTTCCTTTTTATTCCTTTTATATTTCCCATTTTCAATTTAAATGAATGGGCAACTCTCTACATCATTTGTAGTGCGTTCTATATACATTTTTTATATATACATATATATATATATGTAGTAGGTCTATTTCTTATGTTTTTTTACCATATCAATTGTATAATAAAAGGGACAAAATTCGCGCATTACCACTTATTCAATATTGTAATTTGATATAATAATATTTTAGTTTTACTTTAGGGAAAAATTTAAAAAATTAAAATTAAATCAAAAAAGAAAAAAATAACAAAGGGAGTGGTAAGTGTTACCACCTTGTTAAACAATATTTATTTGCTGCTATTGTATTTTATTTTCTTATTTTCTTATTTTAATTTTTTTTTTTTGCTTTGTTACATTCTTATATTGAATATCCTTTTGTGAGCTTCATAAATAACTTTATATAATGTATGTTTATGTACACATGTATGCCCATACATGTCAGCATAATAAAAAAATACAGAAAAACATAATAAATGGAAAATTTTTTAAAGAATCACAGAAACATGTTTAAATAAATAAACAAGAAAACTAAAAACAAAACAAAAAGTTATGGAGTCTTATTTCTTGACATCAAGCTGACATTGAAATGTTGATTACAGTTCTCTCTTTTTGTTTTCATTAGATTTTACCAACAAATACTATTAAAGAAATATAAGAAGTATAACAATATTGTTAAAAATATGTAAGTAAAATAACAAGTAAAATTCATATTAAGCATTTATTTGCAACTTAAGTCTATTGTAATTAAAAAAAAAAAAATTCTATTTAAAATTATTACTTCTATTAAGTAATGTAAATTTTTAAACCCTTTTTTTGGAAAGGGTTGTAATTTAGGACACTGTAAATTAACTTTAAAATGTTATATACATTTAAAAATTTTCACATTAACGGTATTATGAGATTGACAATTTTTATCTATCAAAGGCCCAAATACATGTCAATGTGAATGCTGATCTTTAAATTTTGTCACCCACACTTGATTTTAATTTCTTTTTGATTTTTTGGTTGGTTGGGGGTCAGAAAAGCATTGAAAGCTTCTGTAAAGCGTAGAACGGTGCAGATATGTGGGCCTCACCCGAACTAAAATCTGGTTCCCAGATTTAAGCAATTAAAACTAGTCGTGAAACTAACCATTAATTTTTTTTTCATATATTGGTTGCGAGAAAATTTCGTGTAGAGACACTAGTTTAACGATAAATGTCATGAACTGTGTAAGGACCTGCATTTACTACTAGTTTTAGCGGCTTCTTTCTTTTAAGCCTTCTGCGTATTTCATCGGAATATAGGAGTTGACTGGCTAGTATATATTTATATGTCCATATGCCGTTCTAATCTGGCCTCATATTTCGTTGCATAGATTTTTATTTTTTGCATCACAGTAGGAACCATTAAGAGTAATTTGTTTCTTCATTAACCGTTAAGTGATTTAGATAATTGTGTAAAGGTTTATATTTAATTACTGGGATATTTTTTCTAAGATTTAGTGTTAATCTGTTCAATAATTGATTTTAATTTAACGCAAAAAAAACTTTGTTTTTGATTTTGAGTTTTAAATTTAAATTATATACCTAATATATTAAAATTTTTATTAGGTAAATAATTTTAATTCATACATTATAACTCACATTATAACTTTATTAAATATGTGAAATAGTGTTATGACGTAAATTCTATAACAAATTTAAAATGCGATTAAAAGGAATTTCATTATTTACATGTACCAATTGATTAAGTATATTAAAAAGAATAATTCCATAGCATTTTAATATTAGAATTTAATAATTGAAATTACAGTAGCCATTTTCTTTTAAGAAAATTACGCAATTTAAATTTGTGTATCTTTGTTATATATTTTGATTATTTTCCATAAAAAAAAAAAGTTTCTATTTAATTTTTTTTTAGTTTATGAGTTAAACTTGAGAATTTACTTAAAAAATTTTTTTAATAATAAAATGTCGTTATGATTGATAATAGTATTTTAATAATTTTAAGTGAAGCTATTTAAAGGATTTCTAATATCGAAACATTTTTCTGTTTTATTTGTAGTAAGAGAAATTGATAATATTTAAATAGTGTTTTATTTGTTATTTGTTTTTTTAAATGAACTATTTTAAAATAATTTTTTTCTTAAATTTTTAACTTTCATTATTAAAGTGTTGATAAAAGTTCGGATTACTTTATTTTTGTTTTCTTTTGACAGCTGTCATAGTTTTTGTAAAATATCTGTAAAGTTTCAAAATTTAAACATTTTTTCATCAATCTTTTATAACGAATTAATTTTTTTTCCCAATATTTGTTTTAATTCGTTTTTTTTTTGACGAGAGTAGGTGGAAATACTAAGAAAAAGATATAAAAACGAATAACTTTCTTGAATTGACTTTTCTCTAACGGACAATCATTGCTAGATGTCGTCGTGTTAGTTGTATATTCAATTGAATTCTAGCCCCAATTATGCATAAGCTAGTCATTCACTCGGAACTGTAAACCAAATGTTAAATGAAGAAATTAGGTAAAGCTTATGAGCACAAAGTTTACTTTCTTTTTTTTTTTTTAATTAATTTTATGTAGGGCTATAATATAATAAGGAGAGCTTGTTGTAATCTTCCTGCCAACTATCCTTAATTAATACAAAAGGTTAGGAACAATTTTAATTCTTAACGTTTTAATTTAATTAATATAATTGTAACTACATACTTATTTCTTCTATAATATATGGCTTATATTTCTTCTATAATATAAGCCATTTTTAACTTAAAATTTCCACCCAAATTCTATTTATTTATTTATTTGAAGGTACTGTGGCACATAAATATTGCAGGTAGCTATAACCCCCTATAATCCTATTAGCAAAAAAAAAAATGATTGTATTTAACAATAAATGTATATTTATTTGTAAAATAGTTATACTGTTGGATAAATACTTTCACTCATGGCTGGTTTAAATATTCGTATATCCTTTTAGATTTAAATCACTGAGATGGTTTGATTTGATGCTTGTTATTGTTGTTGTTCTTATCAAATGTGGATACTCATTCGTGCATAATACCAATTGTTTGTTTTAATTTTATTTTTTTTTTCAATTCACTTTAATTTAAATTTCTAATTTTGCTTGATTGATTGTAATCTCTATTTTGTTTCGTAATTGATATTTGATTTTTTTCTTAACATTTCTTTAACAAATTTTATTTGTATTTTTCTTTTTTACAATTTACAGTAGATGTAACATTTCTGAAGATCTAGTTAATTTTTAAAATGGTATAAAGCTTAAGAACAAAAATTTGAGAAAAGTAAAATGCCAAACAATATACACGTATATAGTAATAGAATTTTTGGGTATTTTTCTTATTATTTTTAATTTTATTATATAACAAAATCTGATTTTTTTTAAAATTTTATTTAATCAAAATCTTTTATCTTCATTTGGTTTCATTTTTTTCAAATTAATTATAAATCACATACATACATACATACATACATACATACATACATACATACATAAATATACATATTCCGGAAAATACCGTATATTAGTCTGAATTTGTAGCCAACTAACATCTTCTAGGTATTTTTACTACTTAGAACAGAAATTTTCTTCCAAATACAAGTATATAAATGACTTCCGCTTCAAACTCCCACTAAACAAATGATTAAAACCCTGATTTTAAAACTAATTCTAAAATTTCTCCTAATAATTTTTATGCATACATAGTGTATATACATAAGAATATAACCCTGATTTTGGAAGCTACTATAAAATCCTATAATTTTTTTTTGCATGACATATATTTCGGGTTAACTACGAATGCTCATATCTTATAATCACATTAGCTGTATTTTTCCATTACCTTTTGAAAAAAAAAAGAAGATTTAGTGAGATTTAAAAAAAAAAAACTGAATTTTAAGAAACGGGGGATGTTGATAAAATGTGATTTTAAGAAACGAAATTTTAAAAAAGGAAATTTTGATAAAATGAGATATTGAGAAACGAACGAACGTAGCCGTACAAATAAATGACTTTAAGTTTTTTTTTTTTCAAAAATATTATCTCAAATTGATATTGAATAAATCATGGCTAAGTATAATAAAAAGCTGATAATTTAATTTTGTGTTTTCTATTGACGATTAAATATTGCTTAAGTTTGCTTTTTTTTTTTATAAGGGAAGTGGAAATTTTTCAAACAAACCAAGAATACCGTCTTGGTAATGATTCTTACTGACTCAACCCAACTCCCCCTTGAGCTAATATAAAGAAGTGAAACCTCTAACTCCTAAAGCAGTATTGGTATATACACGAGACAATGGTTTCCTGCCGATACCTCTTGTTACTTCAATTTTTGCCTGAACAATTAACTGGAGCAACTATAATAACGTAGCCGAAATAGGAATTTTTACGATGCTTAGCACATAATTGTCAGTAATTTTTTGCTTTCGTTAATTCTACGAACTACTTCATTGTAAAATATAGTCCATCCATAAAATTTTTAACATTCTTCGAGAAATTCACATTTCAAAAGCCTATTTCCTTTAAACTTATTTTATAAGTTTATTCAGCACTTCTGGTTATTTCATTGCGACACCTGATGTGTGTCATATAACTTGTTTTATAAGTTTATTCAGCACTTCTGGCTATTTCATTGCGGCACCTGATGTGTGTCATATTCGCAACTCTAGTCTTCATGTAGCTAGAGATTTTTAAAATTGGAAAACAGTTAAATTTCAAAATTAGCGACGGTGATTGTGTGGGCATTAAGTAAGACGTCTTTTTCCGGTTTACTATCATACAGTATTATTTATTTATTTGAATATGATTTGACAGAGATTTGAACTTCAAAACTTCCGATTGTAACGGCAACGTTTTAAACTCTTTATTTATACCTATTAGATTTATACCTTAAAATTTTTGTTTTTAATGTAAAAATTTTTTAAAAATTTTTATTTGCTTAACGCTAGAAAAACTTTTTTTTTTTAAATTTATTCTCTATTCTTAGAAAGCTTTTAAAAGCGTTCTTTCATATACATGTAAATACGATATTAAACAGAATTTCTACTACAAAATTATTATGTGCATAATATTTATATACAAATATATGTATGTATATAGTTATGTATTTAAGTAGGTGTATTTAGATAGGGTGGACTTAATGAATTAATCTAATAATGATTTAAGAATGATGATTTAAAAAAAAAAAAAAAAAATGAAAAAATAGACTATGAATAGCGGATATTTTTAATTTGTTTTTATTTTTTACTTGTAATGTCACAGCAAAAAACGTTTAAAATAAAAATATTACCATACTTTTCAGTTTATACTCATATTGTATCTTTAGATATTCTTTTAATGAATGTGTTTATAATAAATTTGTAAATATTTGTTGAAGTGCTAATGATTTTGACAAAATATGATAGATAGAAAATAATATAAGCATAACAATAACAATAACAACATATGTATGTATATATCTACAATATAATAAAAATAAATTAATATGTATGTATAAAAATCGTTTTAATGAAATGATCTAAACGAGGAACGCAAATTTATTAAAATGAAATACATATATATACATATTATGTATATATTTTATACATATCTTGGGAGATATTCGACCTTAAAATATTTAAAATAAAAAAAAAATAAAAATCTTATAGATATTTTTATAATCGTATGATATTGAGGTGAATGAATTCAAAATAAAAAAAAATAAAAAACAAAAAAAGCTTGCTTTTTCAGTATGAAAGTATCTTTGAAATAAATTTTTAGCAAAATTAAAAATAAAAAAAAAAAAAATTTTAATAGATATTTAGAATTCATTCTAAAAATTATGTTTTCAAGAATTTTTAGAAATGAAATAAGATAATGAACTATGTTGTTAAAAAGTTTCAAATCAATTCGAATAAATTAAAATAATTACAAGATAACAGAAATTTCGAAAAAACTAAATTATTAGCTTACAAATTTTTTATATTATAAATACAAGCTTTTAAGTTCAACAAACTGCTTTGTATTGGTTATGGAACAATAAATTGCAATAATAACTAGTAAGATAACGAATGACATGTAGTTTGAACTATAAGTTTAAAAAAATACATGTGTAAAAATTTTCTATAGATAAACCTGAAGTCCTACAATTGGTTTGCTGTTTTTACTGCCAACTGTCTGATCATTGGTAGATCATTGGGATTGGTAGTTTGTATGTTACGAGTTTGTATGTTAAACTTCATTGTAGGTTTTACAGAGAAATTGACGCTTTACGAAATGTAGATTTTTGATCTGTGTCCGAGTCTATCGAGAAATGTAAATCTAGTCTAGTTATAATAAAAATATTTTTTTTATATTTTTCGGCAATTTATTTTTTCAAGATTTGGGTGAAATCTCGTACGTGAACTTAAGAAGCTTTCTGTCAGAGCATTATCATCTTGGAATCATTATCATCTAAAGAAAGCCAACAACAAAATTGATGAAATAGTTTTGTTATAGAGTCTAATGGTTATCGATGGGTTAGATTAGCTTTCAGCAATAAAAAACAAAAAAAAAAAAAATGATAAATTTATAGAGTTTGTATTTAAGTCTGATCTTAATTTTTAGTCAGATTTAACCGATAACATTCTTTTTAATAAATTTCTTTATACATTTATAAATTAAATGATTAATGAAAAAGTTAATAATTTTTATTTTTACAAAGAAAGAAAGTTATTTCACTGAGTCACTGAAAACTCTATTGTTTTAATTTAATGTTAAACTGACACTACATTAGTAATGTTCTAGAACTGACTCATATATTAGTTATTAAATTTTTGTTTTAAAACAGATGCAAAATATACCCTTTTTACTTTATCTGAAGACGTTTTTACTTTAAGTGAATATTTTTTACTTTAACTGAAGATTTTTTGATTTTAAGTGAAAGTGAAAATATTTTTACTTTAAGTGAAGAATTTTTCTTTCAGTAATTTATGCTTTATTTAGTATACATACATATATTTAATTTACATATTATGTACTTAATAAATTTATATATTTGGATCTGATATTTATGTAACTGATATTTACGTATATACTTAACTAAATAGTTATGTGTACTTATATATGTATTTTTTTATACATAACTATTTTAACTTTTATTAGAAATGTATCCATTTAAAATAAAAAATCTTCATTTAAAGTAAAAATTTTTTCATGGGGACTCGGTGGCCTAGTGGGTAAGAGCTTATAAAATACGCTGTAAACACCGAGGGAGTGTGGGTTCGAATCCCACACACGTTGTAAGAGTTATTCCCCCTTACGACACTTACAGCCACGCCTGTACAGGAAAGGCTGTGCAATTTCCTGTCCACATTTATGTGGCAGAGAAATGCATTTAAAAAAAAAAAAATTTTTTTTTTCACTTTAATTAAAAAATCTTTACTGTAATTAAAAATGTCTTCATTTGAAGTAAAAATGTTTTCAGTTAAAGTAAATAAGGTATATTACTGTAAGTCGTTTAGACTTAAGAGTACTGTAGACCTAATATAATAGAGATAATAAATAGAGCACTAAAATTTTAAGAACTCATTTACCAAATTTAGATACTCAAACTTAAATTTTTGATTCAAAATAATTTATAACCTTGACAGAATCCTTCTAAATTATTTCATAAATTACTCATTCTAGTTACTCATTAATGAACAGAAAAATAATACGATATTATCTTTATTCATAACTGATCTTAACTTTTTGCTTTTTATTGTCCTATTAATTCTTAAAAGGATATGAATTAAAAATTTTCCACTCTTTTAACTCAACATTTTATTTTATTTTTTTTATTTTTTTTGTTTTGACTTGTATTTCAACCGCAAACTTTTCTTTCTTCTATAATTACTTATTTAAAATCTTAAATTCATTAATTTAAAACAAAATAGAATAAAAGATTTAATTTAATTTAAAATTAAAAAAGAAAAAAATTATAATTTTTTCAAGTAAGTTAAAAGAAATAATAATAATTATTATTAAAAATTTAATAATTTTGATATTTTTGTAATAAGAAATGGAGTTAAAGAAAAAAGAAGTTTTTTTATTTAAAATTTGATATAATTATATTTTACTATTGTATGTATAATTAATTGAATATACTTTTTATTTATTTTACTTTAGTAATTATTTACATATATAAATGCAATTGTCCTTTTGTCGTTCTGTTATAAAATTTATAAATAAAATGAAAATGGAATTGTGTTATTATTTTAATCTTTCTACAAAATTTAGCTTGTATAAAATGTTTATTCATATATCTTTAAGATGTCTAGATGATCCTTATGCAACAATTTCTTTTATGTAAGTAAAATTATCTTTTTTAATTATTCTCTATATTCCGATATTTTAAATATTTATAATTGTGTTTTAATATTTTTTGTATTATGCACTTCGTAACTTTTCTTCTATTTCTATTAAAAATTCTTAAATACTTAGAACAACTAAAATTGTTTGCATTTGTCCTAAAAGTATGCAATTTTTATTTTCTTGTCGTTTTTTTTTTTAAATGGTTTTCTTTCTGCACAGTAAGTAGCATACAATCCAAAGTGCAAAAAATGTTTAACATAATATTGGATTATTGCAAAATCTGGATATTAAAAGTGAACTTTAATAAATGTGAAACCATCCTATTTCGTAATACGGTGGACAAAACAAGTTCAGACATAAAAAAAAAATTGGAAAAGTTTTACTATAAAGTCACCAGATAATTCACCCCGCAAAGAAAAAAGTTTTTAAATATCTCGGAGTTTTTCTACATCGCAATTTGAACTACTCCGAGCATATAAAATATACAATTTCCAAAGGAAATAAATCATTCATGGCAGCAAAAAAACTCTTTTATAATAAAAATATAAGTAACACGGTTAAAGTAATCTGCTACCAAACACTAATTAGGCTAACACTTGTGTATGGTGTGCCCGTATGATACAACATAAGCGCAAGCTTAATGGAGAAACTACGCAAATTTGAAAGAAAGTGCATAAGAGTTTGTATCAATAAAAACCGAAAGCCCGAATCCGACTACAAACATTTCTACTCAAACAAATATTTGTACAAGGAATCAAACATAAATAGAATAGACAGTTTTATGATAAAACTTGTTCGCAAACATTATGAGAGAGCACAAAACACTCCAGAAAATGGTTGTATATCACATATATATTACCACAACGAGGAGTACATAAGAAAAACTTTGCTCACGGGATTTATTGCCCTTGAGCATTTTATATTTCTTGATAAAAATGGTTATATTCAAAACCAAAATCATGTCCCTATATTATTTCATTATAATAGACGGGCCACATGTAAATCAATAGAATATAACCCGGGCAATATTAACGGAGTAAATTTGAAATATGACATGTCTATACCCGATAAAGACAAAAAAATAAAAAGAGATTATTGGTGGTTGGATAACACACATTCATCAGAAGTTAGTACTATAACTACAAATTAGGTTTTACTCAAATTAATTTAGGCTAAGTAACTCAATTTAGGATAAGTAGGGTAAGGCATAGGTTAAGTTGTTTTTATTGTAATAACCAGATTAAATATTGATTTTTATAACCGAATTTTTGCAATATAAAAAAAGAAGATTAAAACATTATTTTGATACAAAAATTATTTAGAAAATTAAATTAAGAATTAGACACATAACTAACATAAAAATTAAAGATTAATTTAAATGTTAATATAAAAAAAAAGACAAGCCTAAATGCCGTTTTTTATAAACTTTTTCTAGGCTAAGATATATTTAAAATTGTATTTAAAAGGTATAAATAAAAGGTTATTAATAAAAAAAAAAAAAAAAACTTTCTGCATTTAAATATAAATTTTTTTTCTTATCTTATTCTAAACAAAACTCAAAAACTGAATTTATTTATATCTAAATTGAAAAATTGAAGTACTCATCGCTTACAGTAGCTAGCTCTCTTACTTAATTTTTTATAATTTAAATTGGATATAAAATCTTTTTTAATTATACATTTATTTTAAATATTATAATATTTCTTAGAGGAGTAGAATTAAATCCTGATTAAACCTTCAGATCCTGTAAAGGTAATTCGAAGAAAATTACTAAAAAAATGAAAAATTTTTTTTAATTGTAAGATCTGACTCACTGCTATTATAAAAACGGTCAATATTTTTGTTATTATTTCTTAGTTAAGTAATTAAAAATAATTTTAATAAAGAAACAAAAGAACAAAAAACAAAACAAGGAAAATAATTGTTGTTGAAAAATGTTACCATTAAATTCTGGTATATTAATTTTAATAATTAAAAAAAACTCTGGTATTGTTTTTTTTAGTAATTTTGTAAAATTTTTGAAAATTTTCTTTAGATTTTAATTTTAAGTAATTAAATAAATTGAATTTAAAAAAAAAACAAAATTTCTTCAATAATAAAAATAATAAAGGAAAGGAATAAAAAAAAATTTAAACCAACATCTAAATTAACTAAAACTATCTTTGGCACTTTTTTCACTTCTTTTAGTTATCAGATTATCTATTTTCTATTGTTTTTGTTTTTTGCGATGTCCTAAATTTTTACAAGGACAAAAAATATTTTTTTCTTTTATTTTTATTGTGTAAAACTTTGAAATATATAGAAGAAATATTTTTTAATGTTTCTTGTATAAAAATATAATTAAATAATAATCAAGTCAAATTTTAAGTCGTTATTATGGTTACAATAATTCGAGTACTTGTTTTACATGGTGATTTAGTTAATACATAATGAATATTACAAATAAAATAATATAGAGATGATTTCAAATACTTTTCTTAAGGTTTTGTTGTGTAGTTTATGTTGTAATATAAAATATCGGTTATTACTCGTTCGAATTATAACGCTATAACCTTAAAATTTTAAGAAACATTTTGTAACAATCAAAAAATACGATAGCGAACAATTAAAAGTTTAAAGAAAAAAAAAATAACGCAAACACGCTAAAACAAAAGAAAAAACTTTCGGGAATATTATACCCTTATTAAGTATGTTAAGGCTTACATAAACTTATATAGAACCTATAAAAATTCTAATATAATACTTGTCATACATAGTACTTGAAACACATAAATTCAAAAATTTTCACAACCTCGCAATCTATAAGTACGATATTTTATAAGATAATTTTTTTGATACAGATTTCACGTTATTATTAACCTAGAGTATGTTAATCATAAAAAAAAAAAACATTAAATTTATTACAAAACTATAAATCCTTTCTTCTTAAATTTTATTGGGCAAATATTAAAGTCCTTCAAAAATTTTTCCTAGTTTCTCCTAAAAGTAGGCAATATGAAATATGCATATTTTACTTTGAACGTTTTTACATTTTATATTAAATTAAAAGTATTTAAGTTGTTTTGCATCATCAGAATGACAGAAAAATTTAGAATCATTTTATTTTACATGAAAGTAGTTTATACAAGAACGGATATTTTGTAATTAACTGCTCCTTTCAAGTTTTCATTTTAAATTCTCATCATTTAAAGTACTTCATTTCATTTAACAGACTGACTAGTAATCAATCAATTTATAAACAAAAGTTAATTTTTCTTTAAAATGACATACATATGTATATGGATTATAGTTTTGAAAATAATATTATTAAAAGAAAATCCGATAAAGATTTTTACAATAATAAACGAACTTCCTGTTTTTTTTTTTGTGTATAAAAAATAAATTTTTTTTTTTGTTGTATTCATTCAAAAGAAACCTTTAAAATAAATTAAAGACGATAAAAGGGAAACGTTTATTGTTCCTTTTATTTTTATTGGTTTTTTTTTTAATTGTAAGGTTTTTTTTTTTTTTTAAGTATTTATTTATTTTGAAAAAAATTTTTGATCCTTTCTTAGTATAGGTCAGGATATTTTTCTCTTTTGATAAATAATAATAATACAATAACAATAAAATCAATTCTATTCCTTTATTTTACCTACTTTTTCCTATCTTTTAATTTTTTTTTGTCTGTTTTTTATAGAATTTTCAATTCTTTTAAAAGTCTAAAAAGCATTAAATCGAAACAGGAGAATATTAAAGTTAAAAAAATGTAAAAGTTTTTGATTATAATTCGTAAAATGAAACGTTTTTACGAGTTTAAATAAAAGTTTTTTACAGTTTTTAAACAAAATGAACAAAAAAAAAAAATATAAAATTTTTAGCAAAAAAAAATTAACTATAGAAAGTTTTTCAATAAACTTTACAATAGGCTTGCATTTATTTTATTTTTTATTTTTAATTTTGTGCACACATAACAGATTCTTTTACCCAAGACTAATTATTGTTCTTAAAAAGAATTTTTTTTTTTATTTTCTCAGGATTTTATTTATTTCGTAATGACGCAATAAGCTTTTCAGTTGAAAACGTAATAACTATATTAATTTTTATTTTGTTACGATTACAATACTTTAAAAATGCAAAATATGTAAAATATTTATGATATGGTTGCATTAATCTGAGAATTAAAATTAACTGTTTTTAATTTTATTAAAAATTCCTTGAGATATGTTTTTTTTTTTTTATATGTCCACATTGTTTTATTCTTATGTCATAGTTATCCTTTTTGTATTATATGTAGTTATCCTTTAAAAAATAAATTTTTTTTTTTTGTAAAAATTTATACTACAGTAACTTTAATTCACGTAAAAGTGTTTTTTGTATGATGAAAAAAATCTCTGGCATTTTTTTATATTTTGTGTACCCATTACTTATCGTTTATAGATGGCGTGGAATGGTTGAAAAGAACTTTAAAATTATTATTCCAAAAAATAAAAAAATAAAATAAGCTTTGTAAACGAAAATACTATGCAAAGTAAGTAAAAATAAAATTATGATCGGTTTTAATTTCTATTACTTATAAGTTAAATTTTTTACGTAGATCTGAAATTGTGTTTAGAATAACTAAAAAAGGTTAATTTTAAGCTAAGATATTGTAAGTTATTTATTGAATTTCTTTATTTTTATATTTTTTGGCTCTACAACTCCTGCACTTTATCAAAAAAAAATCTTGAAAGATAACAAGTTTCAGTTTTACCAATTTGTATATTTTCTAACTATTTAGTTTTTCTATCTGTTTGCAATACTATCACAACTTTATAAGATTTAGAATAACAAAAAATTAAGATTCTTAGAATTTGTCTACTTAAACAAATGTTTAAAAATTTAATGTAAAGAAGAATTAAATGTTGTTGAATTGAAATTTTATAATACCTCTGTTAGAATTTAATTGAAGGATGGTACAAATGCAACTCACTTTAATAAATTGAACGAAACGCTAACACCATTGTACAAACACGCATTTTACTGTGAAAATTAAGCCTAGTTTTCCCGTGAAGGAAAAAAATCTTTATTTAAGATTTTGGTGAACTCATTAACTTGGATCTGAGAAGCTGTCAAAGCTAATTCTGCCAGAGTGGTATCATCGTGGCATATATCTAAGGAAATTTAACACAACCTACGGCCTAATAGGATCTCTTACGTTATGAAGGTACACTATTGATTTATTGATTACTGGCGCGTTTGCCTTCATCAATAAATAGAATCAAGTAGTGTACCTTCAATAAAATCAAGTGTTACTTTTAACGTAAAATATGGAACTTTTTTCCAAAAGATTGCTTAAGGTATGATCTTTTCCTATTATAAAGAAAACTAAAAGAACGGAATGTTATCTAAGGTTGTTGCGTTATTTGTCAAGAAAGAAATTAGAATACAGACTAAAAATATATGGATAATTAAGTAATACCGTAATATAAAATAAATAAAAAATAAATAATTTTTATATAAGATAATAGATGAAGCATAAATATAATACATATTAGTGTTTCATAATCATGTATAATAGTTGCACCCGAATAAACAACGGCTTGGTGAAAATAATGATTAAAAAGAAACTGAAGCCTACAGTCAAATATGTATATAATAAGCTACTTAGTGGAAAATAAAAAAATCTGCAAAGAACATATAATCCGATTTTGTAACCAACTATAAAATCTGTTTAAATTATTTTATTAAAATACGTACATATATATCAACAAATTAACAAATAGTCTGAGCTACTTGCCCCTAAAATCCTCACTAAACATCATTGAGTACATGATTCTGTAACCAACATAAAAACGCAAGGTACAAATATTTCAAAAAATATTTAAAGAAATATTTTTGGCTTCAGATTTTTAAATTTTTTTGGTTCAAGATTTTTTTTTTGAAGATAACGTGGTGATATGGTCTAAATATCATGTAACTAATGTTTAAATTAATTAGGATGATGTTAAAAATAGGAAAGGAACCACAAAATTGTAAGTAACTTGATTGTGTACCATCTTAAACTGAACCTGGAAAAGATGAACTGAATTGCTGAAAAACACATCAATAAATGTTAAAAAGTATTAATTTTTTTTAAAACCATTATTTGTATCTATTGATGCGACAATATTTATTTCTTTTAATATTTTAAATATCTGCCTTAAATATTATAAATTCAAAAAGTATGTGTTGAACAAAAATCTGAATTTTATAAAAAACAAAAACAAAAAAAAGAAAAATAAACTGCAACCGAAGCACAATGACTTTAAAAGTTTTTTTTTTTTGTTTTATTCGCGTTCTTATTTGATTTGATTGTTTCTTATTTTTTTGTTTGTTTTTTTTTTTTTATTATTTAACAGTTATATGAACTTTATGTAATAGTTAAGAGCTGAAATGTGAGATATGGAGGTCTTTAAACAACTAGAACTAACAACTAGGATATTATATTTATATATATATATATTAAAAAGTACATTCATACAATCATATGTAATGAATAAGCTTATGCTCCTTTTTTTTTTATTGTTTTTATTACAGTTTTTTTGTTTTTTAATTTTTTTTTTTTTTAATTATTATTTCAACTTCTCAAAAAAACTTTGACCCGCAAAAATGAAACGAAATCCGAGTTCTATATTTTATATTCGAATAGTTTTTATTTCTTTAATTCAAAATTAAATGCTGTGAGATTTAAAAGAAACGGTATGAGGGGTTGAGAATCAAATGCAAAGAATGGGAGTAAATGAATGAACTTTAAGCACTTTATACTTTAGGTATATATATATGCTATGATTATAGAAATTCATGACATTAAAAAAAGAGGCAAAAAAAAAAAAAAATCAGAGTATTATTATAACTAAAGGTATACCTATTTGGATATACCTAAAAATGCTGACATAAATGCATATACGAGTATATATAATATATATATAAGTAGTTTAGTTTGATAAAGTTTTTCCTATTGCTCGTATTACAGCATTTGCTGTTCTCATCTTCATTGGTTTCAATGAACTCTATCTGGTGGACACTTCAAAAGTCAGAAAGAAACAAAATGAAAGAAAGGCAAAAAAAAAAAAAAAAGAGACAGAGAAACAATGAAATATGAAAAAACAAAAAAGGATTATTAAAGAAAAGGTCTTTCCATGTGCATAGGTAATTAAGTATATTAATAAGTGCCTATATATAAAATGTAAATATATATGTATATATGTACGAATTTATATAAGAATTGCACGTATTTAATTTGGTTTTGTTTTGTAACTTTTGGTGAATTACATTTGGATTTGCGATTTAATAAAGTAAAAAAGGGTGCACGTATAGTATTTTGAAGAATCCTCTCGAATTTAAAGGATTGGTTTTATATAATATGTATATATATATATATATACATATTTTTTGGGAATTCCCATTTTTTGTTTTTTCCTACATAAGGAAATAATTGAATTTTCAGAAACAAGAAACCCCAAATAACAAAAAGCATAATTAGGATCTGATTGCAAAGGCTTTTGATATAGACTTTCTATGTTTGATTTTAAATGCATAGAAAACCTGAAAACCGAAAAAAAAAAAAAAATAAAACACAAAAAACCCAAAACAAAATAAATTAATTTAAAATGAATATTCGAAAAATAAAAATTTAAGGGTTCACCGCATTCAATTGTTTAAAACGTTTATGGTTGAAATAGAGCCATATATATATATATATTTTTTTTTTTTACTTGAAGAGAGTTAATTTTATACTTGAAGTATTTCGAAGGACATTTTAAAAATGAAGCTAATTGTAAAAAATAAAAAAAATAAAACGGAGGAGGAGTAGTACTAGAAGTTGTATGTGATATTTGACTTTGGTTGAGTGTATAATTAGTTATGGTAGATATGTATATAAAGCAAATCAAGTACAAGGTTCTGATTTCTCTGAAACAAATGTACATTTTTATTATAGAATACTGTATGTTTTTAGGTTTTGAAAATCTTTTGAATGTACAAAATAAATGCATTTTCAAATATGCGGGGGATTTTAGTTTTTTTTTTTTTTTTTGTAAACTTATTAAAGAATTAATGATTTATTGAAAACCAAAGAGATTTTTTGTTTTTTTGGAAATAGAAGTAAATATAAAATAATGATGGTAATGGAAAATTAAAAATGAAGTTTTTAATAAAATAATCTGAATATTATTAGGATTATATTCAATATACTTGCATAAAACCTATATATTATAGTCATATAATAAAAGGTTGTATACATAAGTGTTTTCGAATATAATCTTTCGAATCAAAATAAATAAAGCAATTTTTGTAGGTTCTATGTTGTAGGCTTTCGTAGGCTCTCTATTTTAATTTATTTGCAACATAAGTACTCTTCGTCATGGTAATATATTTAGTTAATTAAATCATTTTCGTTCGTGTTAAAATTCCTGTCAAAATAATTATGTAATAATTTTAAAAAAAATTTATCGAAAACGATTTATTTAAACTTTTCGGTACAAACATTTATTAGAATAGAAATGTTTATAATCTGTTTCGAGTTTTCTATATAGAATTTACGCAAACTTTAATGCATAATCGTTGAATTATTCTTAATTCGGTAAGTCTTAAACTTATATTAATTCATATAGGTTCAGCGTATAAAATGGTAGGCCTAATGGAGGCTTGATATACCAATATTTTGATTTTTTCAGAAATATTTTCTGGATTTATGATATCCATTTTGGTACTTTTTTCTTTATTTCTCGTATATTCTTTCGAATATAATCTATTTTTTTAAGTTTGTACTATAAGTATGTGGATATTAATTCGAATTGTTTCAAATGTTTTGCCTACTTTATCTACTCTGTTTCAGCTTCTGTTAAAAACAAGATTGGCAAATTTTTGTTGTAAAAATCTCTAAATAAGGGGCCTTGGTGGCCTAGTGGGTAAGAGCGTAAAAAAATATAATAAACACCGCAGGGATGTGGGTTTATGTACTTTTATAAAATTTCCTTTTTTCTTTTTAGAATTTTCAAATTAAGGATTTTGGAAATAGAAACGTAGCAACCGATATCTATATTACCAACCATAATAATCTATAATATAATACACAAGATGTTGGCGAGACCTTGCCAACATGTAAAAAAAAATATTTTATTTCTATAATAAACCACTCACACTGAATGTAAACTAAACTGGCAATGATGATTTCTGTATATTTATTTAATAATTTAAAATTTTATTATCAGAGACACAAATCTTTGACTCAAAGTATTATCAGGAGACACAAACCGTTCATTAAAAATACAAATAAATTTAGTAAATATTATTACGAGTGACCAAATTTTCAACTAGAAGTATTATCAGAGAACCAAACCGTTCATTAAAAGTGGGTACAGTTAAAAAGGAAAAGTACATACTTAAAAAACATATTTTCAATAAAAATAAATTGAGCAAATTTTTAATTTTTAAATTTGACCGCCACATCGATTATGATCTGGTCGCAGCGGTAAATTAAAAATAAATTATTAATCTTCTGTTGGCAGTTTTCAATTTTTGTTTTGAAAAAAAATAAAAATAAAAATAGGTACTCTTAATAAAATTAAAGCGCCTGAAAGTGAAAAGAGCAAAGTTTATAGTAAGTCTCATGTTTATAAGAAAAAAATAATAGGCCGATTTTATTTTGATTTTGTTTTCACTATTATAAAAGCTGATAAAAGCTTCGCAACAGACTTTAAAATAGTTTTGTTTATTTAGGTTGAAATTTTGATTTTTAAGCTGAATTTTTGATATAACATAAAATATTCGAATTTTTTTTATTAATATGAAATGCGGCACACTTAAATAATTATATTTCATAACAGATATCAGAAACTTACTAAATATTATAGAAATGGTTATATTTCTTAAAAAAAAAAAAAGAAAAAAATAACATAGAAAATATCATTTTAGAAGCCTTATCTCACAATAGAGAGAAATAACATATCTCTTAATTTTGTACTAATTTATTATTAGACCATTAAATTAAAAAGCTGTCGAAAACGACCGTCCCCGAAAATTTATGAAATTGAAAAGAATTTATGTAAAAAAAAAGCCCCCGAAAATTTATGAAATTTCATTATCAGTGACAAGAATCTTTTATTAAATATACCAAAGACATCTTCCAAAGTACATTTAAATAAAATAAATTCAGCAAATTTTTAACTTTGAAATTTGACCGCCACATCGATTATGATCTGGTCGCAGCGGTAAATTAAAAATAAATTATTAATCTTCTGTTGGCAGTTTTCAATTTTTGTTTTGAAAAAAAATAAAAATAAAAATAGGTACTCTTAATAAAATTAAAAGGTCTGAAAGTGAAAATAGCAAAGTTTATAGTAAGCTTCATATTTATAAGAAAAAAATAATAGGCCGATTTTATTCTTGATTTTGTTTTCACTATTATAAAAGCTGTAAAAGCTTCGCAACAGATTTAAAAGTAGTTTGTTTATTTAGATTGAAATTTTGATTTTTAAGCTGAATTTTTGGTATAACATAAAATATTCGAATTTTTTTTTTAAATTCGGCAGACTTACATAATTATATTTCATAACAGAAGTCAAAACTTACTAAATATTATAGAAACTCTCATAATATCTCTCACAATAGATTCATAATTTTGTACTAATTTATTATTAGACCATTAATAATATTGTTAGCCATGGAAAAAAATAAGATTTATTAGATAATGTAATCAGATCAGATATAGTCTTTGAAATTGCTTAGATGTGTGAATTCCGTCACGGAAAAGATTTCACCACCAGAAAAAGAATTGCGACTGTTTTATAAGACTAATTAGAAAGCTGTCGAAAACGACCGTCACAAAAAAAAAGTGCCCGATAATTTATGAAATTTTATTATCAGAGACATGAATCTTTTATTAAATATACCAAAGACCTCTTCCAAAGTCCTCTTCCAAAGTAAAAACAAATTCTTTTTATTTTTTAACCGAAAATCAAAGATTGCTTTGATTGTTTTTGAATATTTTTTACATTGGAGAAGTGTTAAAAAATAATACTAATACATACTGGAATCTGCAAGATTATTTAAAATATATTATAAAATACAGTGAAAAATATATTATATTATTATATTCCTAATTGTAATTACTAATTAGAAAAACTGATATATGTTGAAATACATACATATGTGTGTATGTTCAGTGATATAAGTACATAAATGTACATACTTTGATTTAAAAAAAAATTCTTACCTATCGTGGAAAAAAAAGTAAAACTTAAAAAAACAATTTAGAACTGAGTAGTCAGTGGTGTGGTGATTTTTTTAATGAATGTTTCCTTTGAAGCCAGTGTCAGTGTGGTGAAGTGTTTTTTTTTTGGTATTCGAAATATAAGAAAAAGATAAGTCATAATTTGAAATATCTTTAATTAATGTATATTAAATTCATACATAAATAAATAATTTTATTTTAATATTTTTTATAAAGTAGTTTGATAGTTTTAGTAGTAGTAGTAGTAGTAGTAGTATTAGTGTTAGTAGTAGTAGGAGTAGTAATTATTCCTTTTATTCGATTAAAAATTTGTTACACATATATTTTTGACATACATATTTGAATTTTGTCCATAATGTCTACCATTCTTGAACGGACAAGGGAATATCAAATGTGGTACCGCGAACGAAATCGTGAACAATTACGTGAGCGGGCAAGAGAATATATGAGACAGCGACGTGCGGGAAATAGAATTGTGGTAGTTCAAAACAATCGTGATCGTCGTACATTTAAAGCGGCTGTTTATGGCAGCGAAAACTTTTTATGTCCGGAAACATTTCAATTGGAAACATTGTCGGTCCAATGTTCTAATTGCAATGCATTATTTTTTAAAAACGAAAATAAATCAAACTGCTGTCATAAGGGAAAATTGTCTCATTTGCCGACCACTGAAAATAATTTTCCACCTATTTTAAAAAATTTGTTTGTAGGAACGGATAATAAAAGTAAAAATTTTCGTCAGTTTATTCGCCAATATAATAATGCAAATGCTTTTGCTTCTATGGGTGCCAAAGTTCATGATATGCCTGGAAGTGTTTATTGTTTTAAGGTTTCTGGTGAAATATACCATCGATCGGTAAATAATATACCTATTGATCTTCATCTAAATTCTGAAAATTACCTAGATCGTTCCAGAAATTTGGCTTATGCAGAGCTATTTCTTTACGATCCAGATATCGCGATTAATATTCGTATGAACAATCGAGCCAATATTTCTTGCAACCGAGAAATAATCTAAACAATTTCAAATGTACTTCAAAATAATTCTCCTTATGCGAAGTCTTATAAAAAACTTCGAGACGTATTTCAGAAAGAGATTACCGAGGCTAATCTAAGTAATCGTCCACTAAATAATGTTTCATTAGTTTTTACTAGAAATTTGCACGACGACCAGCGCGTTTATAATCCTCCAACAAATATAGATGATATAGCATTAATTTTTGTTTCAGATCGTGAAGGAAATATTCCAGCCAATCTTGATTTTGCAGTCCATCCCACTAACTCTAGAAGTATACAAAGAATTAATCCATTATCGAAGCATTTAGATCCCTTGGTGTTTCCACTTTTATTTCCGAACGGTCAGTTTGGATGGACCACAAATATTTTTCATAACTCTGATAATGCTACTGCAGTTCGAAAATATATCACTCCTCTACAATTTTATTCACATAAAATTGCAGTTCGTAAAAACATTTTTAATCCTTTGCATTTCGCTGGAAAATTATTTCAACAATATTTAGTTTATGCTTATGCTAGGGTTGAAGCAAATAGGTTAAATTTTATTCGATCAAATCAACGATCGCTTCGTGTAGAAACTTATAAAGGTCTTTTGGATTATATTAACAATTTGGATCAAAATAGTAATACTACAGTAGGAAATGTATATATACTTCCATCTTCATTTATTGGTGGTCCTCGATTCATGGCTAAACTATATCAGGATAATATGTCTATTGTTCGTAAATTTGGCCGTCCAGATTTGTTTATTACATTTACGAGTAATCCGTCATGGAAAGAAATAAAATCGGAACTTAAGCCTTTTCAAAATGCTTCCGATCGTCCTGATATAGTAACTCGCGTTTTCAACTTGAAATTAAAAGAGTTTCTTGATGATATTGTAAAGAAGCAAATATTTGGTAGCGTTGTATCATATGTTTATACAATTGAGCACCAAAAGCGAGGATTACCTCATGCGCATTGTTTGTTTACTCTCAAAAATGATGATAAATTTAAAACCTCCGACGAAATTGATAAAATCATATCTGCTGAAATTCCAGACTTTAATGAAAATTTAAGACTTTATGAAATAATTACTAAACACAATATACATGGTCCATGTGGCGAGTTAAATAAAAATAGTGTTTGTATGATTGACGGTAAATGTTCGAAACAATTTCCCAAAAGTTTTTGCAATGAAACTGACATAACTATAAATAACTATCCGCGATATAAGCGACGTCCTCCAAATAGTCCTGATAATTTACCAAGAACGCGTTCAAATATTGTTATTGATAACCGGTTTGTAGTACCTTATAACCCATTCTTAACTTTAAAATACGACGCGCACATAAATGTTGAATTATGTTCTACGGTTAAAGCCATTAAATACATTCATAAATACATAACGAAAGGGTATGATCACGCGAGAATTGGAATCCATGTAGATTCTAATAATAATGAAAATAATGTTATAGAGCATGACGAAATTAAGCAATATCTTAATTGCCGCTATCTTAGTTCGCAAGAAGCTGCTTGGCATCTGCAAGAGCTTCCTATTCACGGACAATCACACAACGTTGTTACATTATCTTTACATTTAGAAGGCGGACAGCCAATTTTCTTTACCGAAGACAATATGGAAAACTCTTTAAGAAGAGAAGCTGCCAGATGTACTACTTTGACTGCTTTCTTTAAACTTAACTGCACAGATACTGATGCTCACAATTTTTTATATCAAGATATTCCAATGCATTATATTTTTAAAAATAATAAATGGCAAAAGCGGTCAGAAAGTTCACACTTTGGTCAAAAATGTATTGGTAGGATTGTATCAGTTTCACCAAAAGATATAGAATTATATCATTTAAGATTACTTCTTTTAAAATTGAAGGGCAGTGAAGCTTCTTCTTTCAACTCGCTTAAAATTTTTAATAATGTAACTTATCCAACATACAAAGAAGTAGCTAGAGCAAGAGGTATTGTAAATGCGAAGTCTTATAAAAAACTTCGAGACGTATTTCAGAAAGAGATTACCGAGGCTAATCTAAGTAATCGTCCACTAAATAATGTTTCATTAGTTTTTACTAGAAATTTGCACGACGACCAGCGCGTTTATAATCCTCCAACAAATATAGATGATATAGCATTAATTTTTGTTTCAGATCGTGAAGGAAATATTCCAGCCAATCTTGATTTTGCAGTCCATCCCACTAACTCTAGAAGTATACAAAGAATTAATCCATTATCGAAGCATTTAGATCCCTTGGTGTTTCCACTTTTATTTCCGAACGGTCAGTTTGGATGGACCACAAATATTTTTCATAACTCTGATAATGCTACTGCAGTTCGAAAATATATCACTCCTCTACAATTTTATTCACATAAAATTGCAGTTCGTAAAAACATTTTTAATCCTTTGCATTTCGCTGGAAAATTATTTCAACAATATTTAGTTTATGCTTATGCTAGGGTTGAAGCAAATAGGTTAAATTTTATTCGATCAAATCAACGATCGCTTCGTGTAGAAACTTATAAAGGTCTTTTGGATTATATTAACAATTTGGATCAAAATAGTAATACTACAGTAGGAAATGTATATATACTTCCATCTTCATTTATTGGTGGTCCTCGATTCATGGCTAAACTATATCAGGATAATATGTCTATTGTTCGTAAATTTGGCCGTCCAGATTTGTTTATTACATTTACGAGTAATCCGTCATGGAAAGAAATAAAATCGGAACTTAAGCCTTTTCAAAATGCTTCCGATCGTCCTGATATAGTAACTCGCGTTTTCAACTTGAAATTAAAAGAGTTTCTTGATGATATTGTAAAGAAGCAAATATTTGATAGCGTTGTATCATATGTTTATACAATTGAGCACCAAAAGCGAGGATTACCTCATGCGCATTGTTTGTTTACTCTCAAAAATGATGATAAATTTAAAACCTCCGACGAAATTGATAAAATCATATCTGCTGAAATTCCAGACTTTAATGAAAATTTAAGACTTTATGAAATAATTACTAAACACAATATACATGGTCCATGTGGCGAGTTAAATAAAAATAGTGTTTGTATGATTGACGGTAAATGTTCGAAACAATTTCCCAAAAGTTTTTGCAATGAAACTGACATAACTATAAATAACTATCCGCGATATAAGCGACGTCCTCCAAATAGTCCTGATAATTTACCAAGAACGCGTTCAAATATTGTTATTGATAACCGGTTTGTAGTACCTTATAACCCATTCTTAACTTTAAAATACGACGCGCACATAAATGTTGAATTATGTTCTACGGTTAAAGCCATTAAATACATTCATAAATACATAACGAAAGGGTATGATCACGCGAGAATTGGAATCCATGTAGATTCTAATAATAATGAAAATAATGTTATAGAGCATGACGAAATTAAGCAATATCTTAATTGCCGCTATCTTAGTTCGCAAGAAGCTGCTTGGCATCTGCAAGAGCTTCCTATTCACGGACAATCACACAACGTTGTTACATTATCTTTACATTTAGAAGGCGGACAGCCAATTTTCTTTACCGAAGACAATATGGAAAACTCTTTAAGAAGAGAAGCTGCCAGATGTACTACTTTGACTGCTTTCTTTAAACTTAACTGCACAGATACTGATGCTCACAATTTTTTATATCAAGATATTCCAATGCATTATATTTTTAAAAATAATAAATGGCAAAAGCGGTCAGAAAGTTCACACTTTGGTCAAAAATGTATTGGTAGGATTGTATCAGTTTCACCAAAAGATATAGAATTATATCATTTAAGATTACTTCTTTTAAAATTGAAGGGCAGTGAAGCTTCTTCTTTCAACTCGCTTAAAATTTTTAATAATGTAACTTATCCAACATACAAAGAAGTAGCTAGAGCAAGAGGTATTGTAAATGACAGTTTGGAGTGACATAATTGTTTACTGGAAGCCAGCAGTTATATGTTACCCAAATCCTTACGTTCCTTATTTGCTACAATACTTTGTTATTGTAACCCCACTAATTCAGTTCAACTTTTTAATGATTTTAAAAATAGCCTTATGGAAGATTTTTTAAATCAACAAATGACTGAGGATCAAGCTATAGCACACTGTATATTTCATTTAAATAAACAATGTGAACAGACTGGATTTGATTTTCTATCAGCATTACCACTGCCAAATATAACTGAAATTCTAAATAACAGTGTTAATATGGTTTTAGATCCAGAAATCCCTATAATTGAACCTACTTTATGGGAATTATTGAATAGTGGCCAACTCTTGGCGGCTTCAATAATATTTTCATCCGTACAATCTACTGTTGAACACAAGTATTTTTATTTGGATGGTCCCGGTGATAGCGGTAAAACATTTTTGTATCGCGCTTTAAATCAAAAACTTACCGAAACTAATAAAAAAGTATTATGTTTAGCATGGACAGGTATAGCAGCAACTCTCCTTCCTAATGGTATAACCTGTCATTCAGCATTTTCACTTCCACTTAATATGAATACGGTAAAATTCCCCAAGCTTACACGAACGAAGCGCGATTTGCTAACGACTGTAGATTGTGTTATTTGGGACGAAGCCCCAATGGCTTCTGGTATAGCTCTGGAAATTGTAGATTTAGTTTTTCGTGATTTAATGAAAAATGATTTACCATTTGGAGGTAAATTAATAGTTCTAGGAGGAGATTTTCGGCAAGTTTTGCCAGTTGTTAAAGGAGGAAATCGTGCGTCTGTCATTAATTCAACCATAAAAAAGTCGCATTTATGGGAACACTTCCGTGTATTGTCTTTACGACAAAATATGAGAGCCGCAAACGATCCTCAATTTAGCCAATGGCTGTTAAATATTGGTGATGGTAAAAGTTGTGATGATTGTCATACTAAAAAAACACAATATTCAATTTTGATACAATCAAATTATATTTCAAATGATCTTATTACCGATATTTTCGGTTCAACATTTACTCCTAATGACTTCGCTTCAATATCACAACGTGCAATTTTATGTTCTACAAATGAACACGTACGGGAAATCAACGAAAATGTGTTAAAAAAACTGATTTCAGAAGAAATGGTGTATTACGCGATTGACTCTGTTAAAAATGATGATGGATCCGAAGATGCAACTTTACAAATTCAATTTCCCGTTGAATATTTAAATTCAATAAATCCTTCAGGTTTACCTCCTTATTGCCTTGAAAAAGGATGCATAATAATGCTATTAAGAAACCTAGCGATAAAACAAGGTTTATGTAATGGTACTCGGTTAGTATTAATTGATTTTACTGCTAACTGTTTAAAGGCACAAATAATTACCGGATCTCATTCGGGAACAATACATTTTATTCCCAGAATTTCATTAGATACAGCTAATGACCCATCATTGCCATTCAATTTCACAAGGCATCAGTTCCCTATCCGCCTTTCTTATGCCATGACTATGAACAAGTCTCAAGGTCAAACATTTGAACGAATTGGCTTATATCTTCCAGAAGCCTGCTTTACACATGGTCAACTTTACACTGCATTTTCCAGAGCTATAAGAGCAAGCTCATTAAAAATCAAAATTCTGGAGAACGCACGTCAAGGGAAAGTAGAAAACGGACATTTTGTAACAGACAATGTTGTTTACAAAGAAATTTTTCCTTAAAAATGTAGTTGTAGGTATATATTTATTGTGCAATTGCACAGGGGTCTTGCTAGTTTATATATATTTAAGAATTTGTAGAAATTTTTTATGTTAATTTAATATTAAGAAGAAATCTGATTTAAATTACATGTGTTCGTTTAATTTTGTTAATAATAATACCTTAGTTTGTTAGAAACTAATTTAAAAATATTAAATAATTTCAATTATATAAGTAGGATTAGTATTTATATATAATAAAACTCATTAAAATTATATTATTTATTAGTTTATTATATATATCTACTTATTTGCAACAAGGATAATGTTTTTAGAACTACGGATGCGTATTTGTAAAAAACCCTATTAAAAAAAAACAACAAATATTAAGTTTTCCTGTTCCTGCGATCGGTTCTGTTATGGATCAACTGATTTTTTTCGATTTACTAAGGAATATTTTAAATCAGGTATTCCACCTGACTACTGGATGACTACTACAACCACAACGCATTTTTTTCTGATCAAAATCACTAAAGTTCTATATTAAATTATTTTATTTTAATATAACTGAACAGATATTACCATATATTTTAAAAGACTTAATATAAAAAAAAAAACAGAAAAAAGGAAAACAAAACATCTTTAAAATTAAATATGTATTTACTTTAAAAATTGAAACGATGAAAAAATTTTTATTATATTAATGTCACAATCCAGGATTCGTATGCAATTAAAAAAAAATACAACTGTAAAAAATCTGTTAGAAATTTTCATTTTTATAAAATATAAATATACATAGGTACTTACATACAAATATAAAATATCTTTCATCTCATCATCTATTTTGAATTGTATATACAAATTACATTAAAATAAGTAAATAAAAAGACAATAACCAGCACAGATGTAATCATTACACAACTGCAGGCGTTTAATTATAATTTATTTATTATTATTTTTTTTTTGTATTAAATCTATATAATTTTTTTTCTGAAAAATTTACCATCTGTTTGTATTTCTTTAGATTTCGCGAAATTTTTTCTAATTATATTAAAAATGTTTTTTTTGTTTTTATCTTTGTTTTTCCTTGAGATCGCGGTATAATTTTTTTTAATACTCATTAAATTTAATAAGCAAATCCGGAAGGACTTTAGCAAGTCATTTTTTTCCTGTATTTTCTTTTGTTTTTAACTAAATCAAATTTGATCATTGGTATTGGTTTTGTATTACTTAGATTTTTAAAGATTTTCGGAATTTATTTTTTTTGCATGTTTGTCATCACTTTTATATTTTTAAAAATTTTTGTTTTGTTAAAAAAAAAAAAAAAAAACCCATAGCAAAATTAAGTTACAAGCTGTGTGAACTTGTGAAAATGTACTGATTTTATATATCTTTTTTTTTTTTTATTTTTATTTTTGTTGTTAGAATTAAATAAATAAAAAATATACAAAAACTTCATTTTGAGTAATAATAATTTTTAATTTAAAGGACTTTAACAGAGCTTATAAAATATTTAAAGAGTCACTTACCGAAAAGCACTTATAAATTTGTACATATTATTTTTTTCGTTGCTTGAATAAAAGTAAAATTTTAAAATTTTTCTTTCTCTTACAATAGAAAAAAAAAAAAAAAATCAAAACAAAAAACACGAAAATCAATTTTTCTCTTACTTTTAAATTATAAACCCAACAACTAAAAAAGTTTATCGTTATTATGATAACATTTACCTGTATTTTGTTTTGTTTTTCGTTTTTCGTTTTTAATTTTTTACTTTTTATATTTTTAATCCGTTTGATTTTCTTTATTTTTCTTTCTTTGATCTTTTTATTTCATCCTCCTAAAAGTATGCAATTAATGATAATAACTTGGTTTTTTAAAAATGGATTTTCTGTTTTTCATAGTGAAAAAAAGTTTGGACAGCTAATATACAAATTTTTAATTACTTAAAAGGTTAAACTGATAAATGTAAATTCTTGTAATGAATTTCTATTTAATAATTACTTTAATTATTTAGTAGTTACTATAACTCTAGATAACTAAAATTTTGATGAAAAGATAGAATTGACCAAAACAATTTTTCTTTTAAACAGATTACAATTTTCTTTATTATATAATCAATTTACTCATAATTTCTAAACAACAATATATTATTGTTTAACATGTAATTTGCTTACTTCATTTGAATATGCCATTCCTTCTTTGCCTATCAATAGAAAACGCTTTTGTCTACGTTGAACTACGTTTTTTTTTTTTAACTGAGTTGCGATTTGGTAGCAAAAATGGATTTTTATTTATACAAAAAAATAGAGTTATTGTTCTATAATAAATTTTAAATGTAACTTTCATACATCTATAACAGCGTACTTTGATTAAATATATTAATATTAATTTTTGATAAAGGATAAAGCATCTACTGAATCACTGACTAACTGACAGATATACAAACAAAAGAAAAATAAAAAACATTTTTTTTTTTCTTTTCAAACTAAACTTTAGAGTTCATACGAATTAAGGAAAAATTCTTTAAGGAATTAGAAGTACTTAGGTGGTTTAAAAAAAAAAAAAATCATTTTAAAAAATATCAA
Organism: Poecilobothrus nobilitatus; assembly: GCA_947095535.1. Lineage (NCBI taxonomy): Eukaryota > Metazoa > Arthropoda > Insecta > Diptera > Dolichopodidae > Poecilobothrus > Poecilobothrus nobilitatus. Next base: position 74,786,969 of record OX352774.1, on the reverse strand, counting down.
GGCGAGGGGACGCAAAAATATCAAAAAAAAAAAGAAAACTGAACTAAATGAAAATACACAGGGAGTATCAATTTTCATAATATTCTTAATATAATTATTTACGCTCTTTTGAAACTGTAAGTTACCATGACCGGATTTTAATAATAAAAAAAAAGAACAATAAAAATTAAAAAAAAAAACAAAACAAAAAAATAAAAAAAGAAAAATAATATCGTAAAAAATTTACGATTTTTGCCAGGATAAAGATTTTAAATTTTCAAGGATAAAAATGTAAGCAAAAAAAAAAAAAAATTATGGGATATAAGTAACTGTTTATTTTTATTTTAATATTATTTGTTAGAAAATTTTATACGTAAATATATATACATATATACTTATTATAGCTATATAAGATCTAAATTCATTATTGATTTATTAATCGACATGTGTGATTCTGTTTTTTATTGTTGCTAATTCAGATTGATCTGAGGTGTGATATGTTTAAATACTTGGGATCTATAATTGATTAAGAAAGAACATTCCTCCTAATGTCTACAAATGATTTATTTTGTAATTGTTAATCTAAAGGCATAAAAATGCAATAATTAACTCAGATGTTTGACCTAATGTTCAGTTAAATGCTAAATCTATAATGTTCAGACAAGATAAAGGTAAACTTATCATTTAACTGAATCGATAATATATAGAAAGTGTAATCTTTAATATTAGTCTAACATAATTTAAGCCTATTCATTAACAGCATTAAAGTTTGTTTTTATCAATAAATCTATTTTTTAATAAAGTTAAAAAAAGAAAATTTTTTAAACCCTGCGCAATTATAGAGAACATTTTTTTTTTTTTTTTTTTGCAAATTCTGCGGGTATCATTTGCCATTTATTCCACTTGTTGTATCGATGTTGTTCTGTTGTTGTTATTGTTGGTATTTGGCGTTTATGAATTTTTAATTTATCCACCACCAACTGAGTTTTGGTTCTTTCTTCGGAATTACTCCAAAAAAAAAAAAAAAACACAAAAATAGAATGAAAATGCTGGTATTTTACAGAATTTTGTTACTTTTTCGGTAAATATTATAATACTAGAATTAATCTGTGATATGCCAGGATAATTTTTTAAAGGGAATTGTGTAAGGAAAAAAAAAATTAAAGAAAACAATAATAAAAAAAGAAAGAAAAATAAAGAAATTAAAAGAAACATCAAAATGAACAAAAAAGCGTAAAAATTTAATTTAGAAGTTTTTTGTTTTGATATTTCTTTTTTTTTTTGTTATGGTATTTTTCTCCTCTCTTTTTTCTTTTAAATTTTTTTCCATAGAAAACAAAAAAAAAGAATTTTTTTTTATAGAAAACAAAAAAAATTCTTTTTTTCTATAGAAAATAAAAAGAAAAAAAAAGTATAAAATTCAAAAAAAAAATAAATTTATAAAATAATGTTTTTAATGAGTTTGCATAATATAAGGAGGAAGAGTAAAGGTAGAAAAATTATATAATAAGAATAAAATTTAAAAATCGTTTAACTGTAGATAAAATAATGAATATATAAATATAAAATTTCCTTATATGTTTAATTATTATTAATACTATTCAAAGTTCGCCTTAGAATTTGAACTTTATAGAAAAAAATTGAGGATAAGTGTTATGAAATGAAATTTTAAAAACTCTTTTCATAAGAATAGAAAATGTTTAAGATATTAGATATTAGAGATATAGATAAGATTTTAACTATTGGTTAAAAAGTTCAAAACTGAAATGGTTTATTAAATTTCATATACTTAGTTATAATTAATTATAATGTCTGATTACAAGGAGTATTTGTTATTAAGAATTTTTTTTTTCAGTAATTTTCTTTCCTATATTATCCATTTTTGCGACGTGTGGAGATTTTAAAAATCTTTTATCTAAATGCCCTTATTTAACGTAAAATAGTTTTCTAAGATTCAATAAAGATTCAAAGATTCATTCTAAAATTCAAATGAATTAGTTTAACACTACAAATTTTCGTGTTATATTGGCCTGACCTTATATTCTTTTATCTTTTATATGAGAAAGAATTAAAAAATCTTAAACTGCATATTTATTTTTGAGTGAGATATTGTCACCAAGAAAATTTGCATTTCATTAATCCCTAAATGATTTGAAAGACGCTGATATTGAATTATCTCGAAAATGATGGAAGATCGAAAATTCAAATTACAATAATACAAATTAAAATTGATCTATAAAAATTATTTTAAACTGTTAAGTATTCGAAAAAATTATAAAATTATCACAATTTTTCAATTAAAAAAAAATATATAATATTGCAACAAAAATGTTTTAGAGATTCAAGTGAAAGTTTATTATTTTACCCAAGCGGTCAAATATTGTTATCGATTCTAAATTGTTTAGTTTTGTAATATTTTAGTAACCAATATAGTAGTAACGAAACTGGAAGCAATACGATTATAAATTGGGAATATGTTGCTGTCGGGAATTTTTTTTTTTTCCTAAGGGAGGTGGGAATCTTTCACAGACACCAAGAATTTTCCCCTTGGTAGTGTCACATTCTTACTGACTAAACCCACCTACATCTTTAGCCAATATAGTGGGATGAAACCCTTACCTACGAACCCTTACACACAGATATATTGACTAGGCAGATATATTGACTAGGGAGTAGGGATAGGAAATGGATATGAAAACATTGAATTGGGAGTGGGACTAATAGTGACTATAGCCGTTACAACATGTAGTAGTATATAACACCTTACTGCATGATATAATCAAAGATAGCTCCACTGTAGCAGCCATTATTATTATTATTATTACTATTATTATTATTATTATTATTATTGAAGATAATAGTAATAATTAAAAAAATTATTGATTGGTAATCGTAACTTATAAAAGTTTATTAAAGGATACTATATATGACTACCAAGAGGATTATTTTTCTTTTTTTGCAGAGGTAGGTGGGATCATCGAAAGATATTGAAAAGGAGCGGTACGATAACGATTCCTCTATCAACTTGTGTGATTTTAACCCACTAAACACCAATTCTCTTCTTGGTCAAATAGTAAATTCAGGGACCATTCGTACAATTATATTGTTTGAGCAAGAGAAGATTTTGCTAGTGAGTAAAAATTGATTTAAATTTTGCAGTAATATGATGAACGAACGTGTCGTTGTTCCCTTTGAAACTATGTAAATTAAAAATGTAATCTTTCCCAATTTTAGAGAACACATGAAGTGGAACTTGGTGAAGTGGAAGTGGAAAGCATAGCTATATTCTGAATTTTGTTTTCTAGGAATATGAAGTAGGTATAGATATATTTATCTTTATCGTTCCTCTTTGCAGTGGACTTTGAATAAAAATATCAGACAGACAAATACAGTAGTGTATTTAAATTTAACTACGTATTGTAAATATTCGAAACCGTTTAATAACAGTAAGCTTTATAAAGGTCATTTAATTAAAAAACAATATTAGACATGAAAGTTCCACATATTAAGAAAGTAAAATGAAAAAAAAAAATTCTGAATCTATTTATTGAAAATATTTTTAATCAACTTCCTATGTTATGGAAAAAGATATGATTTTCTTTTTAAAATAAATATGAAAAACTTTCAATAGTTACCATTATCTCAAAAGCCATTAATTCATTCTGATATCTCCAATTACTTAGTTCAAGGAAAACACTTGAAACTGGGCGTCATGTATTTTAATACTACATAACGTTCCTGAAAATATTTTAATTAGTCATATATGTTTTTTTTTGTTCTTATTTTTATTCAAAATATTTCTAAATTTTCTCAAATTTCAGTTTATTTTTGTTTTTTTAATTTATTTTTTTTGTCTGAAAATTTACTAATTAACTTTTTTGTGTCAAATATTTTTTAGGGCATCTGAATAATGATTGTCTTATGCATATTTAATTAAGGGACTTATTATAAGTGTTATTATCTTAAATGAAAATGAGTATATATCTATCTTATTAAAATAACAAACTGTTAATCGGTGGTAAATTTTCATTTCCATAAAAAAAAAAAAAAAAACGTAAATATTAGCTTATCTTGCAAATAATATTCTATTTAACAGTAAAAATCCTTCTAAAACTGTAATATTTTCTTGTCTTCCTTTTTTTATTTGGTTTTTCTTTTTGTTGTTGGATATCAAAATAAAATAGTCATTTTTTGTGCTGATAATTGCCACTACACAATTATTATTGTCATTGCCACATAAATATTTGATTTCATTTCATCGCCAAACTCAGAAATAAAAAAAAAAAAAAAACGGTTGTGTTAATTTTCGAACTCACTAAAAAGGGAAAACCAAAAAACAGAAAAAATTAAAATAAATTAAAATAAAAGTGCTGACTTTGAAAAATGGCCAAAATATTTTGTAACCATGTTTTTGAATTTAAATGTATATAAGTAAATGTTTAAAAATGCATCTGTAAAATGTTTTACGACATCCAATTTTTATCTCTTCGCCTTCCAAAAAATTCTTTTTGTTTTTTTTTTCGAAAAAATTATTTAGAACAGCAGTTTTAGAATATTTTTTTTTTATTATAAAATTTATTTTTAAAAATTGTAAATGTCAACCGCGTTTGATTTCAAATTTCATTCAATATTTTGTGTTTTTTTTTGACACAATATCGTTTTGCTTTAAAATACTTTTGAAAATTTGCTGAATGAAAAACAATTTAATTTATTTACATTATCTTTATTTTTTTAATTTTATTGTAATATTTGTTTAGCCAAATTTTTCAAATATGGTGACCATTTTAGCCATTTAAAGCTTTTTTGTTTTTTCGTTGTCCTGCCTGAACGGTTTGATCGATTGAGTTAAAAATTTGTACAAATGTTCTTCTTAGCTTTGGGCGGGTATCGAAGAATAAGATAAATAAGGAGACGCAATATGTTACCCGGATTCGGCCTGGCGGGCTTCCAAAAAATTTTTTGTTCCCGATTTATGTCCAATTTTGTACGGTGGTTTTATGGTCAGAAAAAAATCCTGCGACAAATTTTTATGAAGTTCCGGTAACCCGTTTGGGCACGAGAACTGAACGAAGTTCACTAAATTTCTCTGTTGTCCTGCTTAAACGGTTTAATCAATTGATTTGAAAATTCGCAAAATGATTGGTCTTCCATTAACAATCCATTAACCCGTTGCGGTATCAGGAGTCAGTGAAGTTTCGTACTTTACTTTGTTGTCGCGCTTAAACGGTTTGGCCAATTGTGTTGAAAATTTACAAAAGTGTAGGCCTTTATCACAAAAGCTTTCTGAGTTGATTTGGTTACGATACATTAATCCGTTTCAGCTTTGGCTTCAGGCAATTAAGTTTCTCATTTTTTTGTTGTTGTGCTTAAACGATTTGATCAATTGAAAATTCCACAAGTATTGCACTTTGGCACACAAACTCATTTAATAAAATTTGTTGTGATGCATTAACACATTTCGGCACGATAGATTGTCAAAAACAATTCTAATTTTTGTCTAATTTGCCAGGATGAATTTATGGTTCTAAATAAAGCCTGTTTTGTTAACTCATTTCCGCACGAGTACTTATTAAAAATATTCTGCTGAATTTCTAATATATAACAGTAATTAAAATAACATTATTAAGTATCTTAAAAATACTGTGTTTAATTTTAAAAATACTGTGTCTTAACAACATAACATTTTCGGCCGTTGTTAGAAAACAAAAACAATCTCCTACATACGACAATCATCATGTCATTATTCAGAAATGCATTACTTACGTGTGGTCTACTTATATAAGATGCATATGTATAACATATTTCCCAAATTTTCAAAATTTGAAGAGCTTTCGATGCTGTAGGATCTACAACGGTGAGAGTACATAAAAAATTTGTTCTACAACATTACTCTTTTAAGAGACCTATGCCTAGTTAATATTTCATTTCTCTTTATTAAACAGTATATAAGTTTTGTAAACAGACGAAGGGACAGAGCGAACCTGATAGCAAATTTTTCAAAATGTGCTTAAAGGATAATTCACAAAAATATGAAGTGACATTACTTACAAAAAAAAATGTATTACATTATGGTCTTTTATTATTGAAATGCGATTTTATGTTTCGGTATTAACGAATATATTGTGAAAACTCACTTCACCGTAATTGTGTAGTCAATAGATTATTTTCCTTTAAAAATTTTTATATTAACTAAATTATATTAACGCAGAAATAAAAGTAAATAATTTTTATTTCATAAAGCCAATAAAATACTCCGGGCAACGCCGGGTACTCTGCTAGTATATGTATATGGTAAGCTTCAAACTATTATTTAATGCAAAGCAAAAACCAAAAAAAAAAAAAATGTTTTATAATAATGTAATATTAATGGTAATTTTAGTTCAACCCTTTATTATTCAAATCAATATATTAAAAATTTATTTAAAAATAAAACAAAAAAAAAAAAACGAGAAAAATTTAACATTTTAATGTGCGATTTTTTTTAATAAATGTCATAATTTATTCTATTATCTAACGTGGCTGACTGCCTACTCAATATATAAATATACACATATATATTTTTTATTTTGTTTAATATGTAGTCATATTTTATTAAAAATTGTAGTTTGTCACAAATCAAAAAATTAGGAAATAATTTGTATATTTTTAGTATCGTTTTTACAGTTTCATTTTTGTTTATTTTTGTTGTTAGTGGTGGAATTCTAAATAAGCTATAAAAAGTAATTCAAAATACAGGGTGTTTATATTTATCTACAAAATAATTTTTTTTGCGTTTCTGTATAATAGCAAGCCGTTCTGTTTTGTTTATGAAAAAGTATTAAAAATCTTTAAAGCCTGATATTTCGCAAATGGTGCAGAAGAGATTTCCCATGTTTTAACGCCCCAATTACTGAGTGCCGGTTACTTAAATCGAAAACACTCTGGATATGATCAATATAAAATATACTTAACTGCTAATTTTTTTATTTTATTTGTTTACTTAGTTTGTTTGATTTAGTTTCTATTTTTAAAATTCAGTCATCAAATTGTTAATTTTAAATAAAATATGTACAACTCTAGGTACAAATGTATAATACATATGATATATTCTTTTATAAGTTCGTAACAGAACTGATTAGTGTACCATAACTTTAAACTAACTTACAAAATAAACACAATTCTAAGGGTGATTTTATATTCGAGCTGCGATAAATGATAAAAATATACTACTAGAGTGTAGAGTAGAAAATTATAAACAGAATTTCAAATTAAGTGTTTATATTGGAGCATACTTTTTATTATCGATAAATGATAAAATAATCGAGATAGCTTTATTCAATTTTCTACGCTCTTATCGGCAAAAAATCAATTCCCAACATCTGTCATTTTCGATTTAAAAAATTTCGTTCGTATTAGGATGAGTATTTCTTTATTACCTCTTGTTCTTCTGCTCAATTTTTTTCTAAATGTGGAAGAAGAAATTTTATTTCTGTAGATAAAAGATCACAAATCACGCATGGATATCGCCAGGTTAGTGGCAATTATTACAGGCTACTGAGCAGTAGACACGCACGCAGCCAAACTGGGAATGCCTCAAAAAACCTTTTACAAGTGTTGTAAAGAAGCAAAGGAAAGTGAAAAGATTGAGAACCTTCTTTGCAGATGTCTGGCCCTACCCTAGCTAGAGCCAGACTCCTCTCATGGAACGGTGTAAGGTCTTGAACACAAAAAATTTATTTCATTTTGTATTTCTACTCCTCGTTTTGGATATAAAACCAAAAGAACTACAAAACACAAGGCATGTGAGTGCAATGGGATCAAAATAGCGCAACCCAGTTCTAATTGAGTGTTTTACACAGCATAGTGAAGAGCACTACCTTAACTACCTACCTAGATCAAAGATCATCATCTACAAAATGAATAATTTTTTAATTATTTTCTGAGGTTAAATATTAGCTTTTGATAATGATACATTTTTCTCTATAAAAAAAAATAACGGTTTTAGATTATATTGAATTTACATAATTATCATAATAACGCCTTTAAGTATGCAATATTTGTGTATACATTTTTAAATTTTATTCAGTATTAGCCTATAATGGGCTAAGTAGAAGACTGTTATATTAATACTATCAAACTAATTTTTGTAAAATTAGTTTTAAAAAAAAACAAAATAAATTATTCAGTTTAAAATTTTAATAAAACTTAGCAAAAAAAAAATGTTACACCCCAGAATATTTAAAGACTATTTTTGAATATTGGTCAAAACCTAAGAGTAAATTCACTCATATAATGAAAATGAAAATGAAATCAAAAATTATTGCAAAAAATAAATATAGTCATCAATTCATTTTTTTTTGTTTTTTCTACAAAATTATTTCAGATCATTTAATATTTATTTAGAAAATACAATTTCTTTAATAAATTTAAAATGTCAAATAATGATAAATAAAATTGTTTAATTTTTTTTTTTTTAAATATAGCAAAAAATGAATCATAAGATAAAAATTATATAAAATAATATTGAATAATAATATATTTTTATTTTTTCATTTATAAATTTTAATACAATCGTAATTAAATTTAGAATAATCTGCCCCAGATTGTCTAGCAAAATTAATAATTTTATTATTTGTATATTGTGTTGTGCTATTAAAAGAATTTTGTTGTAAAGAGTACAATTTAGTTAGAATAGAAAATGCACTAAATTTCCTATAAAATTTTAATAATATAAACAAAAACAGAAAAATAAGATATTGCTCAGTATATTATTTATAGAGATTTTTTGTTTTTCAGTATTAAATTCCCTTGTGAAATGAATTCATTAAAAGTGAGATTATAAAAAAAGAAAAAAATTTCCATTAAAAAAAAAAGAAAAAAGAAAAAAAGTTATGAAATTCATAAAAAAATACTTTTTTTTATGATCTGTTTTTTAATGTTGGTGATAGCAGAAATAATTTTTTTATATTTATTTCAATAAAATAATATATATTTATCTTTTTATTTGATTTTGAAAAAAGAAAATTTATATTTTTTAATTTTTATGAATCATATAAATAATTTTTTTTTAAATGACCCAATGCGTAAGAGCGTATAAAATATGCTGTAAACACAGAGGGAGTATGTGTTCGAATCCCACACACGTCGTAAGAGTTATTTCTCCTTACGACATTTACAGCCACATCTGAACAGGAAAGGCTGTGTAATTTCCTGTCCACATTTATATGACAGAGAAATGCATTAAAAAAAAAAAAAATTGTTTTTTGCAGTAGGTGGGTAGATGTGAATCTTTCAATTAAACGTCACTCAAACATGAGCACTCCAATGGCACGTTGTTGATCTAGTCCAACCAGAGTTAGTTAGCAATGGGATCGTTTATTAAACGAATTGCGCTGTTTCCCTACTCAAATTTGAGCACTGTATATTTCATTCAAGGTCTGATGAGCGATTTATAGATAGTTAATAAGTCTGAAGACGAAAGAAGGTCTTACAGTGATACTGGAAGTTTAAAAATTTCACTGCTTTCATAGCTATCTGAAAAGTATCTATAAACCAGTTCAATTTTTAGACTCTTCTGATTTAGCTCAATTGTTAGACTCTTCTGATTATCAGTATACAGCAAGGTTTTATTTTGAAATGTTAAGGTAGGTATTTCAGTGTTTAATTTGCGTGAGGCTTTACCAACGTGACGTGAGGAGGTGTTTTGGAGGTTTTAAAGTCAACTATGTTTATTTTATCCTAATATGATGTTACTGCTTAAGTGCGGTTTAGTTCAAGTTTAGTGAAATTTTTTTTTTGATACATTAATTGGACGATTGTAAGTCTCTTATTAAATTTTTAAGTAGCAACAAAAGTGTTATTGTCTGCCAAACTTTGAAGTGAAAAACTAAATATAATTAAATTATTCTATGATTAATTTAATAAATGAAAATTAAGTTATGTAGATACACTATAACGGACTTGAAGTTAGTAATTTTCCCAATCTCAAAATTTCTTTTAAATTATATTAATTCATTTATTTGGTGTGATTGTTTCGATTGCATACAAAATTATGGCATAAAATTAAAAAGATGATGTTTAAAATAAATGAAACGAATTTAACCAATAAATTTTGTTTTGCGGGTCAGTTATTATTTAAGTAAATTTTAAAAATAAAATAAAAAAAAAAATTCTGATTCATTCTTTTTATAAATTCATCAAGAATTTTTACAATAGTTTATAAAACGAAAATTAAATTTTTTTTAGCTTAATTCTAAAACTTAAAGTACATAGTTGATTCCTTTAAGTAATGTGATTTGTATGAAAGTTTCACTGTAAATTATTTTATTACATATTATGCATAACTAATAATTTGTTTTTTTTTTTTTGGTAACGATGGTTAGAATAATCAAAAAATACTGTACGCACCACAGTTATGTAAGACTTTAACTCATTAAAACCATCAGCACCGTCTTAAGACTTTTTCAATATTCCATTTATTAGCAAAAGGTAATTGTTTTCCTTTTTCTGTATGTTCAACGGTTATATAAATAATAATCTTATCTGCTCGCAGTACTTATTGGAACAAGAAGGAGATATGCTATAGGAAAATGAAAAAATTCTTGATAATGGATAAGGGAAGTGAAAATATTGTAGGAATATACAATTATATTTTTTTTTATTGTGTTTTTTTTTTTTATATAGAACAAAAATAATTGTATTGGCTTGGGGGGGATAGAAACAATTATATAGGAACAATTGGGAGATATTTTCAGGTGGTGAATGGAGAAAATGTTTAATATTTTTTTCTTTAAATGCTCCATATTATATATATATACAAATAGATCTCTTTCAACTGGAAATACATATATGGGCAATAAATTCTATATGCAGAATTAAATGTTATAAACGAATTTCCAAAATCTTCCGTTTTTCATTTAAGAATTTCCACCATTTAAGGATGAATATTTATACTACCCGATTTCAAGGTTTTAACAAAAATTAGCGGATTAAGGGAGCAAACAGTAGAATAAAAAAATTTTTTTAAATGAAATTTAAGTTAGAAATGCACAAACTTTTTTTTTTTTTTAAGTATTGCTAGGATTTTTAAGTATTATTTGATAATCACTGTAATATAAAATATCTGTTTAAAATTTTCATAAGGATCATTTAAATAATTATAATTAAAAATTTTTATAAATTTTCTAATTACATAATTTTTTTTTCTATATATCGTTTCAGGTAAGCATTGAAAGAAATAATTTATTTCGAGGATGAACACATATCGCAACAAAAGAATTCGTATAACATAAAATATTGTATAACGTTTTTCAGGATTAAAACAAATCAGTATTTATGTAAAAATATTTCGAATAAAAAACATTAAGTATATAGTTTTGTAACAATTTTATTTTTAAATATTTAATTTCAATTGAATTATAATTTTTTTTTGAACCATTTTACCGGAAGAGCCATAACCTTAAGAGATATAACCTTAAAAATAATTTTAAAATTTTTTCCAAACCTATCAAACCAATAACTATGACCTTTTATTTTTTTTAAATTAACTTTTCAAAACTGTTATTTAAAGCAAAATATATATGAAAATTCACCATCAATTGCTTTATTGAATTGAATTGCACAACTTATGAAAATTTTACTTTAAGATTTCGATTATTAAATTTTAAAGTTTCCACCAAGTTTTAATATTAAGAGTAGAATATGTGTTAATTTAAAAAAATGTGTTCCGATTTAATTTCAAATATAAAAATTTTTTTTTTATGTAATTGTCAATTATTTTATTTCACCTGAATAGTGTAATACCTACATATTATAGTATTTTTAATATATCATTTGCATTGTATAGCGATTATATTTTGTTCTTACAATTTTATTGTTCCAGAATATATGGTAAATTTTAAACCTTTACAAAATAATCCTGTAAAATCCTAGAAGTAAATAATTAACTGTGTCATAAATTATTTTCGTGTAACATGCAAAATTGTCATTTCAGGAAAATGAATGGCATACATGGATTATAGTAAAATACAAAAAATTGTACATATATTTTAATGATTGTTAAATGGTGTTGCCGTTTTTTTTTTTTTCTTTTTTTTTGTTTTTCCTTTCTGAAGTTTAAGTTACACATTTTTATTATTTCATTTATATAAGATATCCACGATCGCTCATACAATTCCGTAACTTTTTAGAAGATTATCTAAAATTGCCGTTATTTTTTTTTTTAGAATTTTTTAAAATACATAGGTACGTCAAATAGAAACGTCAAAAGCTGAAAGCTTATGTTTGATTATGTCAATAGACATAATAAAAAATAACGCATACTGCATTAATTGTTTTAAGTAAATTTTCTATTCATTAAAATTGTAAAATATTCTTAAGATCCATTGTCTCGTCGTTTTTTTAGAGAAACTTGATTTTTTTTTTTTCCAAACACATTTGTATAGATTTTGAGTTAATAAAAACAGATTTTTGTGTAATCATTCGATTTTGTCAATGGGAAAGTCAATGGAGGCATCAAATTTTTATTTGAACTATACATTAAAAATGTACCTATATTGTTAAAGAATTTTAACATAACATGTTGAAATAGGAAATAGTCAAATTACTGTCATGAAAAACAAATACGTCAACTCTATTTAATTCTTTACTTATTCACAATAAATTAAATTACAGAAAATAAACAAGGCAGTATGTAACATAAAAAGTTTTTAAAGGTGCACATTTTCAAAAAGACAACAGTTTATACAATTGGACTACTTTAATTTAGAATTTTGTATGTAAGAAATATTTGTGAAAAATCATGAAACATTTTTTTCAATGTTAGGGAAACCGTATATAATTAAGGAAAACGCTTAACATATTATATAATAAAATAAAATATTTTTGTGCTATATTTTGTGTGTCATAATTTTTAATTGTTCACCCCAAATAACTGTTAAACAGGGGTAAAATAGTTTATTCTTCCAAAGATCTTAATGCTCTCAAAATTTCAAGGTTTGCAGATACAATAATTCAGCATTCCAGATTCAGTAGAACCAATATAAAAAGAAAAAGAGGCAAAAACATTCAATAGAACTTGACATAATATAAGTATTTGTAAATAGCACTTTTTCAGATTTCGAGGAGATCGAGAACTATGTAACGAAGCTAATATAAAGTTCTAAAAAATTATATTTTTATTGACACCTATAAATGTAAACGGGCGGACAGATACAGTGAAATGAATATGCTAATTTTTCGAAAAAAAAAAAATTTTTGCAAAATGTGCTAAGAAAAAATATTAATAATTAAATGTCATATATTGTGGCAACAACAATGAATATGTCATATAGAAGTAATAAATTAAATTTTATGATACTGATTAAATGACTTCCAACTAAGTTTTCAGTTTTTAATCTGATCATTTTTTGTTAAATATACTGTAAATTAAATTGAACTTTTACAAGTATAAATTAAATTGAATTTATTAAAAAAAAATTTAATTATTAAATGATTATTTTAAAATTATGATAATGGTTTAAAAATATTAAATTTTAAAATTAAATTTTTACATCTAATTTTTTAAAAATGAAGACATAGGTATTAAGGTTTCACGTGTGTTAAAATTAAACTCATCATATTTCCTAACCGAAGGGGCATACAGCTGAGGGATAAAAAAGTTCACAAATTCAATTTTAATTGTTAAATTGAATATAAAATTGAAAAAAAATATTCAATTTTATAGAAAGTGTCTTTCATTTGATTTGAGATGTTCGGATTGAATAACTATGCAATAGAACTTGAGATTTGTACCATCACAGCAGGTCTAGTTACAAAAAAAAAAAAAGAAGAAAATCACAAAATTTTAAAGCGGATCTATCGATCGCTAATTGAAATTATAGAAGTTTTAAAACTTTTCTTCAAAGTCCTCAACTAATGTAATCTTTTAAATTTTCTTTTTATTTTCATAGGTCACATTTAGACAATTAAAAATTTTATAATTCACAAGATTTACATTTTTATTAACGCAAACTGATTTCAAACGCATGGTAAATAATTTTAATAGACAGTGTACAAATTAGTTTTACTAGGACCCTTTTTAGATATTAAATGAATCGTTAAATATTATAAAAGCCACTCAATCATACAACAGATATAGCATATAATTTTAGAAATTTCTTCTAGAAGTTAAACAACCCCAATATTTGTTTTCGGCAATATAATAGATAGTGTACTAAATATCTTAAAATAATTTTGATTTCATAATTTTTTTAATTATCTAAGGTCGTCTAATCAACAAATTAATGATGCATAAAAAAGTTACAACTTTTTATGCAAAAATATTTACAAGTCCACAAGATTTTTACTGCCCTTTTTAAAAATGTTCGCTTTTAAAAACGTTTGGTTTTACACATATTGTCGTGTTATATATGAATGCCCTTTGAAAACTTATATATTAGTGAAATTGCATTTATCCCTTATAACATATAAATTTAATGATTTCTTCTGGAGGGGGGAGGGGGGGGTTAAATTTTTACAGATATAAATTTCATGGAACTAATTCCATGTACTCGTAAATGCACTTAAATTTCATATAACTTATGACTATCTCTAAATGTTATAAATAATATCAAAAATATAATTTCAATCATTTGTTTAGCGGGGTTAGGAGGCGGGTGTCACCATAATTTTAAAAACCTTGTTGCTGTAATATATATACCATATATGTAAAATAAATAATTAGGAAGAATTGTACAGTTAAAAAAGTGAATTTTATATAATAATACCTGTTTAAAAATATTTTCCACTTAATTTTTATTTTAATTTTGACTTTATTTCGTTTGATGAAACTTATGATGACTCAAATAAAATGGTCATAACTTTAACGGAACATAGCAAATTTCTGATAAGTTCAATGAAATTTTTGTCTCTATTTTAATGAAACTTAAGTCGATTTAAGAGAATACAAGTTCAATGGAACTTATGTCCGTGGAAGTTTAGTTATTCCCCCTTTTTTTTAAAGTTTACAAAATACTTTTATATATTTTACAAACAAACTAAACTTATATGATTGAGAGGCGAAACAATAATATTAAAATTTAAAAAATTAATCAGATATGAAAATTTTAAAAATAAAAGTGAAATATAATTAAATTTTATATTAAAAGATTAAATTATTGCAAAATATCTGGCTTCTATTATTAAAATTTAAATTCAGTATACCATTAAATTAAAATCGTTTTTTGACAATTATTTTATTAGAAATTCTATTCAGTAACCCCATGGGTTTCTTAAACTCACATATGGATATCAACTTAAAATTAATATTCTGGCAAATTATAACTACTTTTAAAAATGGACCAATTAAGTAAAAATCTACTAACATAATAATACTATAATTTAAAAACAACTAAATTCCCTCATTAAATTTTGTAACTCTCCTATTATAGCTATAGAATACTGTAGAATTTTTAATAATAATTTGCTTTTGTATCATTAAACGTATATATTAATGTATATATAAAAGTGTATATGTATGTGTATATAATTTCTTTATAAATTAAATTACCATTAATTTTAATATCTTGTATTGTATAAATTAAAATAATAACATATGTTAAACCTTGAACTACATGTGTAATTTTAATAGATGTTTTTTTTTTTTTTTTATAAAATATATTAGGTATGTATATATGTATATATATATATGTATATATGTACATATTAACATGGATACGCAGGTGTAATTACATGAACTTTTTTATTATACAATATTAGAAAATAATCTATGGGAAAATTTTATTTTTTATTTCTTATTTTTTTTTTTGTATTATTTAAACGCAGAGTTTTCCCTTTAGATTTTAAAAATTTTTAAACAGTTATATCTCCAATAGTCTGGTATAATCACCGATCACTGTCTAATTGGGAAGCATGTCAGAAGACTTGGCTTATCTGCAAACGACTATTGTAGAGCCTGCAAAGATGAAGAAGAGGAGAAAACTACTCTCCATCTTCTTTGTACATACCCGACCTTGTCGGCAAGAAAAAATACCCATTTGGGGCAATATTTCTTCAACAACCTTAGCGATCTAGCAGGTAAAAATGTCAAGAGCTTTCTTCGCTTTTCAAAAAGCTCAAATTGGTTTTAGCGAGTGGGATAGAAAAGTTACTATGTGGTATCACAATGGACCAAATACGGTCTAAGTGTGTCTTTTTTTTTAGCAGCCACCTTCACCTAACCTAACCTATCCAATAGTGGTCACTCGCATCTAATACATTTACATGTATGATATCACTGAATACTAGTGGTCGTTTTACAAAACACAAGAGATTTCATTACAAATTATATTTTAATACATAATTTTTTTTTTTTTTTTTTTTTGTAACCTTTTTCAATATTATTTAAAAATAAAAAGGATATTTCAGTTTAAAATACAGTGAAACTCTAATAAATTGTACCTAAAATAACAATAAAAAATTCAATTACGATTTATTTATTGTCTCCTATATTGAATTTTTTAATCAAAAACAAAAATATTTTCCCAAAAATTAAGTCACGGAACTGAAACTGAAATTTTTTAATCTTGGAGATCCATATACAGAACATGGTGATGTTAAAATAGTTTTTAATTTAGGTTTAAATTTGGTAGGTTGTTAATTTTATGTTAAAAAGTACTAATATAGTACCAAGTACGAAACACCCAAAAGGGTTGGTCGATCAAGAAAAATTCTTTTTAATTAACACCGCAGGAGCAGGTTTTTAAAGGATAAGTACAAAATCCTCAATAAGACATAATGCCTAAAAACAAAATCCTCAAAGACAAAATCCCCCCACAATTCCTAAAATAAGTATTGCTATAATTTATATATATATATATAAATTATATATTCTAACATTTAGCTATATATATATATAGCTACATATCAGCTATATGTCAAAATGTCTATTAGAACGGTTTTTAGAGTTCGATTCAGAATCAGAGTATTCGCTTTTTAAAGAATATTTCTATATATGAATATATGATAATTAGAAGAGATTTTTGAAGTGAATTTAAAATCAGAGTTATACGCCTTGTGTAGAATATTTATTTTTATGTATATGCGAGACTTTGAATTAGGGGGGACTTTGAAGTTGGACACAAAATCAGAGTATTCTCTTTTTCCAGAATATTTATTATATAGTGTATAATATGTGATATTGTGAATTAGAAGAAATTTTAAAGTTGTTTAAAAAAATTTGTGTTGATCTCACCAAAAATTTTTAGATTTTGACTTGGGGATTTTATGATCAATCTGGTTTTTAATGATGGTTTCTGTGAAATTTAAAATTTGAAAACCGATGCCGTTTAATAATGTCTTCTCAGAAGTTGTCTCATAAAAAAATTCTAGACTCTCAAAAACAAATTTTGAGATTTTTAACTATTAAGAATAACAGGTTAAAATTAAAAATAACAGAAATTAAAGTTTTGTTCCAAAGTTATTAAAAAAAATTATTGTAACCAAAGTTTTCTGTACGTTCACATTTGACAACTTCTACTGTATATTATTTAGTTTAATTATTGTATTTGTGGTACTACTACTGTATGCTCTTTAGTTTAGTTTTGTTATGTTATTATATATTTTGTTTGGTTTTTTGGGGTCACACCTGCATCAACCTGCATTCAGAAAAATTTACTAACCGCAATAGTAGTGGTATAATACATGATAATAAAAAAAAAAATCTTTTTTTTTATTGTATATAGATACATTTATGTTAAAGGGACGTACAGTGAATATTATTTTGTAATCTTAATTTTTAACGTTTGCAATAAAATGTTGAAATGTAAAATTGCAATAAAATAAAAGAAAAGCGAAAGGATAATAAAAAGGATATTTTCTGTTATTACTTAAAAATTTTATATTCTAAAAGATATCTGATGTTTTTTTTTTTATACCTTGTACACAAATACACATACACCTATAATTTAAAAACAGAATTCTGACTCTGTCTTGTTTTTAACAAGTTGAAATAAGAAAATGAAAAGGAATGCAATAGGTTTGCATAATAGTTCTTGATTTTGTTTTTTTTTTTTTTTTTTTTTATTATTAGTAGTAATGGTTGTAGCTCTTTACATTTTATAGATTTAAAATGTTTTTGTTTTGATTTTTATGTGTTTTATGTAATTACTGCAATTTGATTGCAAGAAGAATATACATTTGTGGTATATTATGTGTATAATGGTTATAGTGTATTTGGTATACTTGACAAGCATATAAAATTAAGTGCATTGTTTTTTGTTGCCTGTAATTACTAAAGCGTATTTTTAATTAAAAATTAATATGATTGAAGTGTTGTACAAAAAATTACAATAAAAAATCAAATAATTTAAGGAAATAAATTAAATTTAGAGATAAAAATTAAAATTGAAGAATGCCTTAATTTAGCTGTAGCAGTTAAAATAAAGAATTTAAAATCTTACTGTACTGATGCATTATTGACAATAGGTAATAGTTACAAGGCTTTGGCATTCATATGACACCTAGCGAAATTACAGGTTTAAATATCTGATGAATCGTAAACATTTTCAATATAAAAGATAATTTCTAAAAAACTGTAATATATAAAATTACAATCCCCCTTTGTTGTGATAATATAATTCAAAGTAGTTATAAGTATTGTAATTTGATAATCTAGAATATACAATTACAACCTCCCATACAAAATACATATGTTTCCATACAAAAATGTTTAATATCGGAAATTTTTATAATAGCAATTGATTTTATAATACTTAAATTTGGAGTCTCAGTGGACGAGCGGTTACAAATCCTATAGAGGGATTTTTTTATGTCTTTCTTTTTCACACTATCCAAAGGAGGATTTCTTTATGCATTATTGTATGTTTGGACAAAGCGGAAAGGATTTGGAGGGAAATCGAGCGTAAGGGGAGAACTGGACGATAAATTAGAGACGAACCTGAACAGATTATTTTTGAAAAGATGTAGATTGTAAAATGGTACATTTCCATTAGAGGGAAACACATTGGATGGAAACATGTTCCATATTTTAGCAGTTCTCACCACAATAAATGAGTTTCCATAATCAGTTTTAAATCATCTAGGGATTTCCACAGTGTAGAAATGAGTACTAAAAGCGTCCCTAGTGTTGCGTTGGAATTGTTTGTAAGGAGGCATTTTTGATTTTAATTCAATAGAACAAGTGTCATTATCTACAAGACATCTTTATTTTAGATAAAGCTCCAATATTTTTATGGTTACCTGGAAGGAGGTCGCCAATTAGGAGTAAGGCGTGATTTTTGGATTTTGTCAAGGTAACTTAATGAAGTTTGGCGGGCACCAGCCCATATGTGTGAGTTTTATTCCCATCTCAAGTCGAATATATGCTTTGTAGATATTGGACAATTCTCTTGGAGAAAAATAGGCTTTACACGACTCAGATTCAGATTTAAGTAATTACTAATCCGTTACATCGGCTTTCATCTGTAAAATAAAATACTGAAATTGAATTAATTTTCTTAAAAACTATTAGTCGAATATCATGAACCATTGTAGCACATTGATTGATAAAGATAATAAAATAGTAAATCTAAGCAGAAATTATGTCAAGAGAAACGTTGGTTTTCTCTCAGAACTAAGGAGCTTGTGACACTATTTTAGAAAAATAAACTGATCAGAAAGAACTGCGTGACAATTCCGTTCAGATGAACATGAGAGAGAGAGTTTTTACTTTTCTAAATATTTAAGATCTCTTACAGAAGAGATTTATACCTTAACAAAATCATTTGTATAATATTATGTCTCAAGAATTATTGCATTAGGGAGCCTAAGAAAGGGGATGGAACCAAACAGACAAAAAAGAAAGAAAGATTGGCATAACAGTCAGATTTAAAATTATAATTTCATATTTTTCTCTACATTCTAGATTTGTTTTTTTTTTTTTTGTGTAATTTAAATTCAAAGTAAAAACATCAAAAAAAAAAACGAAAAGAAGAAATTGAGAATAAAAATGGTTGTAATGAAATAATCATATACCGTATATATGAATGCATTAACATAACTGTAAAAAAAGGAAAATTTACAACATTCAATTTAACAAAAATAATAATATTCTAACAAAATTTAATAAGGTCTCTCTAAACTTTTGTATTTTTTTGCTTATTTTGCACAAAAATTTTATAATTTACAAACACAACATAATATAATCGTACATACTCGTACATACATATATATTTGTATTTTGTAATATTGTTTGTATACCAAAAATTACATAAAAAAATCTAATTTTTTTGTTGAGGTTAGAAAAATTTTAGGAAATTTTCATGCATACAAAAAATTTTTTTTGAGAATCAAAATATTTTATTGGGAAAAAATTTTCCAAAATGTGAGTAAAAAATGACAGGAATAAGAAAAGAAGAAACAAAAAAATGTTTATGCTTCAGTCTGCATATTGTTTAGTGGTTCTTTTATTTTTTGTTTTTTTTTTTTTTTAGGTTTTACCATTGGTAGTAAATTTGATGTCCTTTCAACCTGAAAAAGTTAAAAAAAAAAAAATTAAAGAGATGGTTTCAATATGAAAATTCGGTTGAGGATTCAAAATACATATATCTAAATGTGAATTTTAATCCATGTAATAATTATAGGTTGCAGTTGGAAAATAAATAATTAAAAAAAAAAATAAGGTATAGCTGATTTTGTTCAAGTTATTAAAAACCAAATTGAAAATTGGTTTATTTTTGCTTTTGTTAATTATATATGGTAACTATAATACGTAAAATGTTAAAATATCGTTTCTATGGAATTTAAATATTGAGATTTATAAAATTTAATATAAATTTCGAAAATTTTTATTTTCGTAATCTATTTGCAATAAGCCTGTGAGATTTTTTTTTATTTGAACCCGATTTTTAATTATTGTTGCTCTTCTGATCCTGGTGTTCTTAGATCTATCTACACTTCTTCTTGACTGTCAATTTTATTTTAATATCTCCTCTAATATTTACACTGAAATGTTCTGGTCTTTTTTATCCTTTCATGACCTGGTATTTTATTTGTTTTTCTTTATTATGATTTTATTATTTTTTGCCTGTATGCTTTTTAAAATTCGAAATTAGTGGGGCGAATTGCTATGTCTATTCTATTCTATTCTATATATTTGTGTAAAAAATTTTAAACAAAAATTCATTTATCAAAGTAAAAATTTCATCAAAGGCCATATTACATATTACTGTTATAAATCTGACGCTTAAAAGATTTTTTGATCATAAAATCAAGATTTTCCCTTTTTCCACACTAATTTAAGTATGTAAGTATTTTAGTATGTATATATGAATCATTGCAAAATGTTCGCCTTTGTTAAATGGCGATTTTTAAAGTAGCTTTTGTGTAAAACGAAGTGGAACAAGAAATTTGCGAAGTTGATTTTTTATGAAACAATTTTTTTTTTCAATCTATATTTTTAAAAAGTGTCCACATCTGTTTTGCTTTGTATGGCCAATTTTAAACAAAGATTAAATATTTTTATCAATTAATTTTTGAATATTTATGTAGATTTTTTTTCAATTCTATAAAACAAAAGTTAATTATAATCTATTAAAAATTGAATAAAAATCATAAATAAAAATTGTTTAAACTTTTCTAAAGGTATTTTAATATCTTTTGTTCTACTCTAATATTCTAACACGATAATTCTAATATCGTGATTCTAATAATTCTTCTAACACGATATTAGTGTTAAACTTGTGTAATACGTATAATTACCAAAATTTATCACCAAACTAAAACTCCAATATAAACTCCTGTATAATTTTTAATTTTTCTTTCACGCAATAAGCCTCATAGTTCTAAATTCAATCTAATGACAAGTGTTGATGATACCTATCATAAGTCTAATATGATATGCTAATTTAAAATCTCAATTTTTTTTAATTGAAAAGTAAAAAAATTTCCGTAACTTAAAACTTTCTCCATCCACAAATTTATCCATAAATCGAAGATAAAATTGCTATTTAAATTTCGATAGAAAATAAAATTTAATCAAAAAAAAAAAAATAAACAAAAAGGATATAAAAATTTCCTTGCTAATTAAAATGTCCCGTTCAAAGAGACGACAAGCAAAGAAAGAAAAATTAAAAAGTAGACATAGTCTTTGATTGAAGCTACTGACAAGTGTGAAAAAAAAATCTAATTAATTTAAAAAGATTTTTTTTTTATCTTCATCTCACAAAACTTATTTTATTTTTCCACAATTTTCTTTCTTCATTTTCTCTTATCCAACAATTTTCTTTCTTTTTCTTGCACGTTTTTTTTTTTAAATTTTTGTTTTCTGTTGTTGATTATAATTTAAAAAGGATGCCTAACAGGTTTTAATAAGCTTTTTATTGAAAAGTTTCTTAAGAGTGTTTAAAAATTAAACTGTAAAAAAATAAGGAGAGAAAGAAATCAAAGGTTCATTCTAAAAAAGGAAACAAAAATAAAGAAAAAAATTAAAATTAAAAATTTTCTTTGAGGTTATGTTATGATTTTATGTGATTTTGGTTAAAGTAAAAATGGTAATTTTAATATAGAGAATTGTGTATAATTGTTTTAAGGTTTTAGTGAATAATGAAATATTTAGGGTTGGTTTGAAGTTTTTCAGTTTAATTTATAGGGATGCGAAAAAGTTTTTGAGTGAAAAAGCCAGACATAAGGAAAGAAAATTTTGAATTGTATGGGTTTGAGACATAGTTGTTTTTGTTTTTCTTTTGGTAAAT
Organism: Poecilobothrus nobilitatus; assembly: GCA_947095535.1. Classification (NCBI taxonomy): domain Eukaryota; kingdom Metazoa; phylum Arthropoda; class Insecta; order Diptera; family Dolichopodidae; genus Poecilobothrus; species Poecilobothrus nobilitatus. The sequence goes on along the minus strand of OX352774.1, from coordinate 74,764,284 downwards.
AAAATAAACGATAATTGGAATATGAATAGTGTTAGAGAGAAAAAAAAAAAAACCAAGAAAAATTAATCAAAATAGAAAAAAAAAAAATTAAAATATTGAGCTGTAATATTTTGTGTATTGTGATGATATTTTACTAAAATATTCTTATAGGTTTAAGAGTTCTATAATAGGAATTTTTAGTGAATTTACTCTTTATAATTAAATATGATAAATTGAAAATTACAGTATAATTAGTTAATTTAATTTAATAAAAATTGTCTGGTTCAAAATTATATTACAAAAAAGTAAATTTAATTTAAAAGAAAATTTGTTTAAAAGATTTTTAATTATTTCTTTAATAATCTGATTTTGGATTAAATGGACAAATATAAATCTTTAACTTAATGCTACAGTAAAATCTGTTAACTACTCTTATATATATTTTTGTATCTTATTAGGCGCAGTGTTCTTTCCTCACAATTCAAGCAATGTTCTGTATTGTATATTCCGATTCCTTCCTTCCTTCGATTCCTTCGAAAAAGTCACGTTAAATTATGCCGATTTTTAAAATATTGATTCAAAATTGTTGACATCAAATGTGTCAACTTGTACAATTTATCGATTCTTGAAATGTCGATTTTGTGAAATATCGACTTGGTTAAAATAAAAGTAAAAAATTTTTGACTAAATATGTGATTGAAGCTCTAATTTTGTAGTATACTATGAAATCTCTTCTAATTCGAAATCTGGTATATACATATACATATAACTACACCCAGTCCTACATATTTTGTAAAAGGCGTATAATGCTGATTTTGTAACCAACTCTAAAATCCCTCCTTATCATTTAAGTTTGAATTAATCCCTGCTAATAAAATGATTGAAGCCCTGATTTTATCAACTCAACCCAATTCTAAAATCAATACTTATAGTATATCCATGCGGTATGCCTATTTCATAAAAAACTATTGAACATAGTTTCTTATGAAAAGTAATTTTTTTACATAAATATTTTGAAAAATAAAGCATTTACAACATACCAAAAATTAAAAAATTATAAATATCGATATTTTGATCAATAATTTTAAGAGTCGTGATTTTCACTCAACATTTTACAAGGTTGACATTTAGTATTATCGACATTTTTTGAAAAAAAAAAAAATTGACATTTTGTCATCTAAGTATATAAAGTAGAGATCACCCTTCAAACTCTATATGAGGGCGTAATTTTTTCTTGTGTTGCATAATACTTTCTCTTAAGTTAGTTATGTCCTAACAAACAATTTGCTTCTTTTAATTTGAATCAATATGAGATTTTGTTAGTGTATATATAAGAAGATACTGGCCAAGTTACTCAGGTTAAATATAGATTGCAGATAACTGTTTTTTTTTATTCAAGTTAAATATTAATTAAGTGCAAGATTTTAATTTATCAAAATCACAATCATTTTTAACTCGACCTATTTTTTAACTATATTTATATAAATTTTATTCTTAAGAGGGTGAAATATATATATATATATATTTTTCAAAAATTAATGAAGTTGTTTCAAGATATGTTACTTTTTTTTTATTTTATTTAAATTTATTAAATTTGACAGATACTATTGAGAATATTTCCTTAAACCTGGTTAAAAATAAATAGCCTTTAGGAAAACTGTTAAATGATTGTAGTTATGTAAAAGAAAAAGGACTTTTCCTAACAAATTTTATAAAAAATTTAAAAAATTTTGATAATAATAAAAATGATTTTTTCTTATAAAAATACGAAAGAAGAGGGAAAAGGGAAAAGGAAAGAGAAAGAAAAATGTACCTTTTGGTATACTTGTTTTTTTTTAAAGTTCGTCCTTTTTTTTGTGAATATATGCGATAAAAATTATAAATTAGCATGAAATTTAAAATGTGGTTATTTTTATTTTCCCGATGGCTAAAAATTGTTACAATTTTGGTATTTTTTCAAAAAGGAAATACATTCTTATGTATGTAAAGTCTGATAATTTCATTTTTAAATATAATTTGATATATCTAGTAAAAAATTGCAACCATATATATATTATAGTAAACTTAAATCAAGGAAATCCGAAAAATTTTAGTAGATATCTTATCGTATAATAATTGTAAGAGTAAATATAATATAAATTATTAAAGTACTTGGAAGTTGTCATTTAAAAGAAGAAAACAATTTAATTAAATTAAAAATGAAATCGTTTTTTATGCGTTTTAATAATTAGTTTTTGATAAATTTTTTTTTTTAAATATAGTGGAATTAAAGTTTTGCAATGGTATTGCTAACCATTATGTTACTTTCAAATTAAAAACGTTCAGATGATACAGATGGTAGAATTGGTAGCTGTTCTTAAATGTTATGTATAAGTCGGTCTATTGCCAATTGTTAATGGCGATACTAAATAAAAATATCTAATGTATCTAATATATCTAAATATCTAAAATAAGCTCTAACAATATATAAATGATTAAGAAATTTTGACAATACTAAAAAACATACAACGATTTATTCTAATGTATGAGTATTAAATAGTAAAGAAATCTTTAAAAACGACATCTCTCGGAGGAACACTTAAACATTAATTTTTTTATCTTTTAAAAACTGTGAGTACTTTCATGTTTCTCTAAATATACGTTAGAGAATCAAAAATTAAAATGATTTCTTTTTGATTTTTCTATAAAGAGTGAAATATTGACTCTTTTTACGTACAAAACGTTTTTTACGTTTTACCACAAACTAAATAAACTATACACACGATCAGTTTCATATAAAAATTTTTAGTTTTTTAGTTTTTGGAGCCCGACTAAGCATGTTTATAGAGCTAGACTAAGTATTTTAGAATATTTAAATTACAAAAATAGAAAATACAAAAAAAAAGACAAAATGTTTGTCTGTATAGTTTATCTATTCTGTGGTTTTACGTAAAAATTACTTAGCATTTAGACAGGGGCATACTAGATAAAATAATGACAGAATTTCGATTAGATATTTCTTTTTTTTAATACAATTATTCAGTTCAACTAGTCAATTTACATTATGATATAAGTTTATTTGCAGACTTTATCACATAAAAGCCTTTTTTTGCTATTCTGTCAACGAGTCACCGAATTTTTGATTTTCTTATTTTCATTTAATTTACATTGTTGTAAATTGAGAAATGCATACATGACAGATTTTTTTTCTATCATCTACTGATTTTGACAAATTCATAAAATGTGTGTAAGAATTTTGTGAAAAAGGGTAATTAGATTCTGCTGTATTTGACATAGTACTTCCGTCGAAGGTTTTAATAATTTACGAGCTCAGAATTTCTGCCCAATATACCTCCACGCCTTAATTATTAGCTAGCTTTTCTCTAAAACTGAGTATGCTTAACAAATAAATTTACTGAAGTTCGACATCTTTTAAATCTAACTAAATAATTGATCTTAAATGGAAATTACTCATTGTTTTTGAGGAAATAGTTCATATTATTAGTTTCACAGTTTTAATTTTTTTAAAAATCTTCAATCCCCCCTTACCACCTTATTTGTTTCTCTGTTCTGAAAATCTTTGATTTTTATATTACGTATCTACATGATAATTTTCAAAACTAATACATTAAGGACATTTAATCAAATAATTATACCCATGTAGTTATACCCATGATTCCTACCCACATATAGTGCAAGGGTATAAAAAATTTGTCGTTTTGGCTCCTTTAACGTTTCTGACACCTTAAAGGAGCGAAGATAGATATACTGATGCGTATGAATCGAACCAAAAACAAATCGAAACAAATTCTGAGCTGATTAAGCCATGTAAGTATATATTTCTGTAAAATATGGTTGGTTTGGAGTAATAGGTTCCAGTAGCTGTCATACAACTTCAAAATTTACATAAATATACCTCGGTACTTAATCAAGTAAAACATCTAAAATTTTGTAAAAGATGATCAAGTTTTATCGAAACAGCGTATATTATATTCATACGGGTATCCTAGAGTTGACACAGTTTACTTTAATTCATTTTTATTGTAATTTTACTTAAAAATTAAAATTATTACTAAGAATACATTATTTTCTAGCATAACAGAAATGATATTGAAAATTTTTGAACTTTACTCCGCGAATGTAGTTTATAAAAGAAAATATGGAAAAGAAATACAAAAAAGATGTACATATATAAAGATAGATTTAAATTGAAAATAATAAAAAGGATCAATTTAAAATTTTCAAAATTGACAAAAAGGATTAAACATTTCTCGGAATGCATTAACATTTTTATTATAAAGCGATTTAAATATTTAAAAAGAAAAAAAAAACGAAAAGAAAAATTTGAAATATTTCTCTTTTTTTTCATTGATTTTGACATTTTTTTAAAATGTTTCAAATATTTAACACTTATGACACTAAAGAAGTTCTTTATTTTTTTGTTCATTTTTCTGTTCCAAATTTTTTATTTTTTGTGTCATTCATTTTTTTTCTCCCCATAACGAGTTTAAGTGGAATAAAAGTTAACTGTTTATTCTTTAATAAAATAGAAAAGAAAAAATCAAGGAAACGGCTCTATATTAGATTAAAGATGGGTAAGATCGGAAATACAATCAAATTTCGATTTATATTTTATTCATGTCCTTTTATGTCCTAAAAATAAAAAAATAAAATGGTTTGAAAGGAATTTTTTTTTCTTGTAATTTTTTTTCCAATTTTTTTATACATACACAGGACAACAAAAAAATACGATTGACATAATTTTGTATTTTTAATAAAATCTTTTATTTTTACTTAGAAGCAGCTATGGAAACAGAAATGGAAAGCTATGGAAATAGAAATTTTACATGGGAATCTTATAAAAGAACTTGCCAAAATTTACTTATATATTAATTGGAACGCCATATACACGACATCAAAGTGTTCTTAATTTATTTTCATCCTAGATGATTTTTCTTCAGGTGGACACAGAGTTTTATAATGTTTCCAATTAAGAGTTTGATCTTTTTTCGGGCTGTTGTATCTGTAAAGTTGTATCTTGTTCTATCTTTGACTGTGTTGTATTGTTTTTGAGAATGTGTAAAAAAAACAAGTTTCACATTACTGAAGCTGGTAAAATTAGAAGGAAACATAAATGACCAGTTAGTTAACATATTTTTTAATAATATGTAATAAAATTTTTTTTGTTATATTAAATACTGTTATAACGAACGAAATTGTTTAAAATAGTGTCAACTTTTTTTTGATCTTTTGTGTATGTGTACATAGAAGTTTGACAGCTTTGATATACCATAATTTTTTTTTATTTTTGTTAGAAAATTTCAAAAAAATAAGATGTTTCCGATTTATGCTTTTATAATCAAGAAAATTATTAAGAATATATATATATATATATATATATTTTTGAGATGGGTTGGATCAAATGCATGGTCGGTGCTTATCATTGTAAAAAAAAAATTGAATTCTCAAAAATAGAATGCTTTGAAAAATACATTTGAATGTTATAAGGAAAAAAAAAAGGATTATACCTACAAGATATCGTTAGGACATTATACATATACGTATGTATATGATTTTGATTATTTTTATAGGTAGGAGGAAGTTATTTTAATAATGGATATGAGCTTATATTATACAGTTAAAAACCGTTTTTTTTTTTTAAATGGAAACCATAATTTTATGTTTTTTATTTTTTCATATACTTGGAAGAATGGGATATAAAATTTTATGCTTGAAATAAAAAAAAAAAAAACCTTAAGTTGGAGGTGGCACAGAATTTTAATGTTTAATATTATATATATTTTGAAATATTCTCAATGGTTGATTGATATGTCTTCTATTTGATTGTGTATCAAAGGAATAATTATATTTATATATATATACCTATGTTTTGTAACCGCATTTAGTTCTAGATAAAAAAATTTTCATTGGTTTTGAATTTAAAAAAAAAATACTTTTTTTCTTAATATCTTAAGGAGAAGAAAAATTATTAAAAGATCTAGTTGAATTATACATGAATTAATTTATGAATTTGAAACTAATTCAATTTTTGAATTATATATTTTATAAAAATCTTACAGAATAATATTATACCAATATAATAATGAAGTCGCATATTAATTTTTATATGAATTTTACATACGCCGCCACCGTCACTTTTAAAGTTCCTTGACTTGACTTTAGTGGTTTTTTAATATCTTAAATAAAAAAGACTTATAAGACAAAAAATAATAAAATGACAATAATTTAAAACGTAGATTTTTTTTTAACGAAGGTTGGTGGAAAACTTCAAAATTAATCCAAAAGCATATGAATTACACGTGATTCTTCCATGTGAAACTGTTGAACGTGGAAGTGTTGTGACGTGAAGTTGCAAGTGAAAGTGTTTGACTTTAATAAACGAAAATTACTTTGGAATTAAACATTATCTTGCCGCTTGTAGTACAAATGTATAATTTGGTTTATGGGATATGTGGAAAAGATTTAAAAAAAAAGGAATTAGGAAAATTTCGGATTCCCAAATATTTAACTGCATTAATTTAGCTATGCCAAAAATGTGATGTTGAGTGCTAATTTAGCTATACCCAAAATGTTTAAGACTGTTGAGTGATGCAAAATTTTTTTCTAAAAGATTAGGTTGGGAATAGTAGTTGCTATTTTTTGCGACATCAAACAGCATTGCATTTGTTTTGCTATTCAAATAAATCCTGTTTATTTTTCTATTTTTCCTTTTAAACCCTTTTTCTCCCTATTTTTGAATTTTTGCTAAATCATTATTTAGCTCATTAATAGTGCATTAGCTCATTAATATGATGATTAATCTTGCAGCGGCTATTAAATATAAAGGAAACTGCAAGAGTGCTGTCGTCTGCGAAACTATGGATTGGATTGGTGGTAATTAAAAGTAGATCATTGATAAATATTAATAAAGAAGTGGTGGATAAAACAGATCCCTGAAGGACACCAGGGTTTATTTTTAACTTGTCAGATGAATGTTCATCGATTAATACAGCAATCGTACTATTAGAAAGAAAATTTGAATCCAATTTATTAAAAACCCTATCGACATCTAATGCTTTACATTTTTTTAATAGAACATTATGTCAGACTCGATTAGAAGCTTTCGAAATCAGTTAAATCAGATTTAAATAGAACCTTTTTTTAAGTTTTTACAAATTAGTAGAAAATATTATTAATATTATTTGATTGTTCCTAGAATCCAAAGAAATAGATTTTTTAATTTAAATTTATACAGTAATTGATTCGTTATTTAAAATTCTCTATAACTGATTAAATGTCCTTAAAAATGATTTATTTTTCTATTTTAATTGAAAGTTATTTTAATTAAAACAAAAATAAAATGTATTCAAAAACTAAAAATTTAATGATTCAATTAATGTTTAATGTAATTATTATATTTTTTTGATTATATACATCATTTAACTTTAATATTTCAATTTTGAAGTAGATTATTACAATTTTTTTGTAAAAATCATTTGTTTTTTTTTTACAATTATTAAATAACGAAAAAGGGTTAAAAAATTAATTAACGTATAAGTGGTATAAGCCTAAATAAAAAGGAAAAAAACAATTCGTGAAATTTTTTTAATAAAATAATTAAAAATTTAAAACATCGAAATTACATTAATGGCAGGTTGAATCGATTAAATTTTAATTGATTTCATTTATTATGCTATTTACGGTTTATGTCTTACTTGTGAAATAAAATATTTTTCAATATAGTAGGATTTCAACAATTTCTCAAATAATATAGTAGTGTGAGTACCCCAATGGGCATCCAATGGGTACCCAAATTATAATTTATTATTTTCATTTATAGCATAGTTGTTAGACTCATTAGAATTACATACATATATATATGAAATTGTAATGGAAATTGAATTACAAATTGACTTTTCGTACGCATAACAAATTCAATATAATTTTTTATTTATTTTAGATATTGATTCAAGGCGTTTGTTATTAAAAAAATGATTTCATTTAAATGATCGCCTCTGGAGTTTTTTAAAAATTCTACAGCAATTTTTGCCGACTTTTTCACATACATTTTCATTTATTTCACCAATAAAACGAATTATGATGATTTCAAGGTCATTGAGTCTTTGTGGTTTATTGGAGTAAATCAATGATTTAACATAACCCCAAAGAAAAGAGTCTAATTTAGTTACATCGCATAATTTTGGTGGCCAGTTAACATCGCCATTTCTGGAGATTACACGACCATCAAACTTTTCTCTCAATAAATTGATTGTGTCACGAAATATATAGAATGTTGCACCATTGAGATGAAACCACATATCGTCGAAATCGAAATCATATAATTTATGCCATAAAAATCAGTAATCATATTTCTGTAGCATTCTTAATTGATATAGTAACTGTAATGCCATTTTTATTTTTAAAAACATACAGTCCCATTACACTTTCAGATCTTAAACCACATCAGTTTGTGGATGTAAGCGTGTTTGATGAAGGGCATGGTGGTTTTATTCACTCCAAATGCGACAATTGTGCTTATTTACAATGTCATTTAACGAAAAATGAGCTTCATCGCATCAGATCGCAAAAATTTAACGTAATGCGCTAAATGTAGCCCGAATCAATTCATTAGTTTTGTAATAAATTTTAACAATTTCTAGACAATTAAGACAAATTTCTATACAATTTATTGTGGAACTGTGTATCTTTCCGTGGTGATTTTTCAAACAATATTAAACACAGTATCAATTTTCGAGGAAATATGACAAAAAAATGACGGCTAATGATATTTAAAAAATATATAGTACTAATTGTTATAACACAAGATCTATAGGATGTAGCCACCCTTTATAAAAATATTACATTATAATGCATAATATTACAAACATGTACACTTCATACATTTTTTTTATATAAAATTTTGTTTTCAAATATATAAAAATTTAATTTTTCTTTCATTTAATGTTCACGCAAGCACAACAAAATTTTTAAAAAAAAAACTTACTGCAATATTATCTATAAGTAATTTAATTTAAAAAAAAATGAAATGATTTAATTTCGAATTTATTTTTTATTCCATATTTAAAAAATCATCTATGATTTCCATAGATTAATTGAGATTAATTAAATAAAATTATGAAAAAAAAAGGAAAAAAAAAAATTGGTTACTGATTTTTAAATTAAGTTTTTTGTGGTCGAAAACATTTTTAATATTAATTGCAATCAATATTAATAATAAATTGAATATATATTTAAAAGTGTATTTTTAAATTAAACATTTAAATAATATTTAATTTAATAATTTAATTAGCTCAGTTAACTAAATAGCAAAGGAAATTTTAGTCAAACAATTTCCCAAACTACAATATGTACATAAATTCTTATAAAATAATAAAATGATCCAGAAATAATAATTGATTGTAGTGATATTGATATTGATTAAATGATTATGGAAATCTTTTATAATTTTATTGTTTTTGTCGTTTTCTGTTTATTCTCTTAGGAAATAATAAATTCCCTTATTCCCTTTAGTGCTTTAACAAATCTTTTCCAATTTTCTATGTCTCGTGCTTTTCTTTTAATTTCTGCTCATGAGTTTTTACTATGCTCTATATTACTTTGGGCGCTTCTTTTCCAAGAAGATTTAGATCTTCTAAAGTTTCTTGTACTTTAAGGGTTACAATCCAACACCTGACGTGTTACTCATGTTATTGAATGTATTATGGTATGGCCGATCCATCTTCAATCTTTGAATTTGAATTTTAATCGGTTCTGCACTAATTAAGATAATTTCTTAACATATAAGTTCTCCTTTAATATTCTTCTCGGCCAGAATATATTCATTTATTGATTTAATAAACTATTCATATAAAATTTCTTCTTTAAACATATACTGAAATAATTAGAAAATTAAATTTTTTACGAAATTTTCTCGCCACATATATCCTTTAATTTTTATTTTTTTAGAAAAATTTGATACACATGCGATATTGTGATATATAATTTGACATGTTTTTTTAATTTTAAATGTTTTGTAATGTGTAGAATTGTTTCCTTTTTTTTTTTGTCTTGATTCATTTCATCAATTTTTTATTTTGTCTTGATTCATTTCATCAATTTTTTATTTCAATATATACAATTCAATAGAGCTCAATCTTTATCCCTTAGGATATAAGAATAATTTTTACTGTGTATGCTGTAGTTGTTTAAAAAAAATCGTTGCCGATACTCTTTCATTATCAGTCATCACAATACTCTTATAGTACGTAATTATAAAATAGTACATGCCAAAATAAAACAAAGGTGACTATTATTTTTTAACAATATAAACTTATATGTAACATACAACTTTTACGATTGTCAATATTATTCAAGTCAAAAATTAATAAATAAATTGAATTTTTAGATCATTTTAAAAAAAAATTTTAAACAATTTCGCTCTGTCTTTCCGTTCGTCAATTTGTCTATTTACAAAAGTTCAACACGGTTTACAATATAACGACAAATAGATCTTCTCTTAAAAAAATTTAAATGTTGTAGAATAACTTTTTATGTAATCCCATTCAATATGAAGCTAAAAACCGTCTGCAAGTTTTTACAATCTGTAGACGTCAAACAATAGGATATTTTTTTTTTTGACTTGTATTTAAATTTACTCTTATTTGAAAACGAAATTTTGCGCAATTTTGTTTCCTTCATATCTCCGCAATGATCTTAGGGTAGGCGCTTAGAATTTTCAGAAAAGAAAAATCTTTTAAAATTAGGATAAGTTTTCTTAGAAAATGTTTGTATATCTTGTACTGTTTAAGAGCTGATACAAGCGATTTTTAAAATATAAAAAAAAAAAAATTCAAAGTAGAACGCAAAATTTAAAGTTCCAACATTATATGTAATATATTTTTACATGTCTTAACAACTTTTCTAAATTACACAGAGTTGCCTTAAATTTTTCTTAATGTATCTACCAGTCTAGGATTTACCTAACTTTAGTCTAAAAATTTCATAAATTTTTTTTAATTTATTTTTCTTATTAAAGGTTTCAAAAAATTTAAATTAAAAATAATTAAAGAAATCTATTGATGATATATTGGTGATATTTTTTTGGATGATATAACTAGAATTTAAAAAACATGAACTATTAAATTTTATCATTCTATTAAGTGACTTTATCTACAGAATCCTTATGTTTTAGTTAAGATTTTTTTTTAGGTTACTCTTAATTTTAGTTTAAATATTTCCATGAAAAAAGAAGCAAAAAAAAATTTTTTTATATAATGGAATCCAACTAATTTGAAATTCTTTTCTGAATTTAACGAAAATATAAGTACGAAAAATGTCACTGCAACTTTTTAACTAAAAGAGAATTCTGATAAAATTTTATATAAGTAAGTAAGTAAGTAATTTTATATGTATAAGTAATTATAAGTATAGTTACTTTTACATTTCACTGATCTGAAATCGTTTTTTAAGATTAAAATCATTAAATAATAAGAGATTTATCATTTTGTATGAATTTTGTTTAAAAACTAAATAATATTCTAATTTTACACCCGCGGAAATACGTAATCTACACATTAATACTCATGATAATAATGGCACGAAGCGGAATTAATAACACCTATTTCTTTTTATCTAAATCCATCAGTATAATTTGTTTTTTTTTGTTTTTTTTTTTTTTTTAAATTCTTAAAATTGTAAAACTTTTTATTCAACCTTGAAGATTCTTAACATATTTACTATGTTCATATTATTTATCTCATTAATCTGATCATTTTCATTGTTCTAACCAGTTGTGGAAGGTTAAAACCCTTCATTTAATATACTTATTTCATATATTAATTTTTTTTATTATAATTTTTTTTTTTGTTTTTGTAAATTAATCAAAAGCAATTTTCAACTTTAACCTTGACCTTAACACTTTATTACTACAAGTTTAATTACTTGGAAATTTGGTTTTTTTTTTTTTTTTTTTTTGATATAAACATATAGGTACATATATATTTAAATATATTTTTTTTTAATATTCAGTCTACATGCCAACAGTTAGCCAGTTATTCATTAGTCATCATCATTAACATTATTATTACATACAATAAACATCTGATCCAACCTGAATCATTAAAAATTTAATCAACACATAAAGCAGTGCCAGTACAATCAAAACATCATAATGAAATAAAATAAAATCTGGTAAAATTAAAATTAAAAAAAAAAAAAATTATATAGAGAAGCAGGAAAAAGAAAGAGAAGGAAAAACAAGAATTAAAAACAAAAAAAAAAAAAAAAACTCATTAAAGAGCAATGACACTTGGCATAATTGTAATTTGGTCGAAAAAAAAAAATAGAAAAATTAAAATCAGAATAAGTATTTCAGTTAAGATCAAAATGTTTAAATATTGAGTGCACATACACTTAGTTTTATTTAACACATATTAAATTAAATTAATTTTAGCATTTCAGTTTGAGTAGTACTTCTGTACAGATTTTTTTTTTTTTTTTTTTTGTTAACATGTTTAGATTAGGTTGTACTTTTACTTCGCCTGAGTATATGCAATCAAAAATGAAATAAATTATTTTTTCCCATTGTTGAATTATTTAGGGGCTTCGTTAGCCTAGTGCCTACCCACTGTGGCGTATTAACCGAAGTAGTGTGGGTTCGATCCCTGCACAGGTTTTAAGTGTTTTTTTTTTCTTTACATACCCCCCTTACAACCAAATATAATGTAAATATATAGTATATAATATAAACAAAATAAATTATTAGTATATAATTTAATAATAGTATAAAAACCTATAATGGCTTTGGTAGCCGATGGTTCAATAATATTGCATTACATTTATGTATGTAATATTAATATAAATAAATAAATAAATGAATTATTTATTTTATTTTTTGATACTGCTGTACCCTTACAGGGATGTGGGCTTTATTAATTCTACAAAAATGTTTATAGCTAATGGCTATTTTTAGTCGTTCAGTCATTTTTTAAATTTTTCTAATTTTTTATGGATAGAATATAAATTAGAATAGTTAGTTTTAATCAAAAATTATTAATAGTTCAATTTTACTGTTCTAATTACATATAACTAACTAGTAACTAATTTTTTAATTGTTTTGATCTTAATATCTGTTTTAGTGTGAATTTATCAAATTTTTAAGGTTTAATATATCTTTTCATATCTCGTGAGTTCTAAGTAGGTTTTTGATATGAGTTATTTTTTGTTTTGAGTCTAAGGCTAGAGATTCCACCGGTGTTTGTTGAAATTTATTGTTTATTATAAAATTTTTAGATAATTCGTCAATCGCTTGTTTGACTGTTAGAGGCTGGTTACAGATATTACACGTGGATTTATCCTTTGCTTCAAATAAGTGCTTCTGGGTAGATGGTGTGCATCTCAGTCGTACTCTTGACACCTAGTTCTCTTGAAAATATGTTGATACGTTCTTTTCACTTATTTATGTCTATGTGTAGCTTAATTTGGTGAAATAAGTCGACAGTTCCCAGTTTTCTTGGGTTTTTTTAATGTATAGTTTTTTATTACTTTTAAAGTTAGATGGAATGCCTTCAGTTTTGAACGGTCTATTTCGAACTAATATGGCAGCTTGGTTTAAGAATTCCAAAACTTTACAGGATTTTTCAATAGAAACTTGTAAAATTTCATATTTATTTATTTATTTGAAGGTACCGTGGCATATAAATGCACCAGGTAGCTATAACCCCTGTTTCCCAATTTTTCATTAAAATTTCTTTAAATTTGAAAAGAAATAAAAACTTTTTTTTTAAACTAAATTATCGACGTTTAAAATTGATGAACAATAACTTTTTATTTGTTAGCGTCAACTATTTTACTATATGTAAATTTCATTTGTGTAACACCGAGTAAGAAAAAGGTTACAAACGTTATGTGCTGCCAAAGTAGCGAACTAAAATTAAAATTAGCGAAAAAGGTTTAAAATTTGTGAAAACTTGCTATCATTTTTGAAAAATAGCGAAACAAAATGTTTGTAATAAGTTTTTGGTTTGCTTAGTATCGAATGCCGTTCGCAATTCTCTCTGCTTTCACTTCCGAAATTCTTTTTTATGAATGTCAAATCATACCATTTTTATAATTTTGCAAATTAAATACCTTAGAGATATAAAGATGTAAATATAGAGATGTACTCAAATTATATCAAAAATAAATCTTTTTTTTTAACATTGTAGTCAGTTCTTTAAATAAAAATAAAAATTTCTTATTTTGTTTACTTAATCTTATTTTATATTTAGATTTTTTGTCTTAACATTAACTCGACAACTGAATTTAATAAGACTGAGATTGAATGATTTTAATTTAAATTCTGGTAATGATTAAAGTTTTTGCTTTTTTATTTTATTTCAATCTAAAAAAAAATGACAGGTGAATTTAGAAAATTTGTTTTGTGATTTTGTTTTTGTGGTTCGTGTCTGGGAATTAAGTTAATTTATTAAATAAAAATTAAAGTCAGTTTCTTTTTATTTTGTTCTTATTAATTTTTTTTTTTAAATAACTAAAAATAATTTAAAATCATAATTTTAAAATATTATACAACTAATATTATGTATTAGTTTCAAATTATTGAAAAATCGTATGTTCGAGATTCATTTCAAAATTGAACTTAACCCTCTAATCTTATTTTTTAGATGTTAATACTAAATATTTGTCGAATTGACTAAAAAATTCAAAAAAAAATCTTGTTTGACAGAGTAAATTTTGTTTTTATTCTCGAAAATTTTAACAAGGTACTATTGAGGACACAAAAACAAGAAAAATAAATAATTAAAAACATTCTTATAAATTCAATTCTTTATTTACAACTAAAGATATTAAAAGTAGCGAAATTCGAAATTCTTCTTCTTGGATTTCAGTCTTATTTATCACAAACAAAAAAAAAATGGGAGTTAACATGCTCTTTATAACTCGAAAATCAGAATACTTACCTAATAAATGTGTCTATACTTTAATGGGTGCAGATGAATCTAATAAATGTGTCTATACTTTAATGGTTGCAGATGAATACTAAAATTACAAAAAAAAAAAATTTCATTCATTTAAGAATCAAAGAGAGAAAGGGAGAGAAAGAGAGAGAGTTCGACTAACATTAGTATTCTAGGACGAAAATCTTTATGTTAAAGATTCAGTAGAATCAGAACACCATCTGTAGTATAGCTATGTTAAAATTATTTTAAATTGAAAAATCAATCAATTTTCTCGTGGTACACTATTAAATTCTACAGTTAATTGTTTCGAATTGATCGATTACATTATTCTTATACAAGTACCAGAACATTCATTAAAAAATAAATTATGTTAGAAAATGTGTTAATTGTTCTAAATAAATAAACGTCCTTCGTTTGCCTAAATGTATGCAATTAAAAAATAATTTATGTTTTGAATTTTTATGTAGTTGGTAAATTGTAATAGCCTAAGTAGGATAGCTGTATATATATACTACAAATATGGCTAAATTGTATTTTTTTTTTTTATAATATTTGTAAATTTAAATAATTTTTTATAACTCTAGTTGTATTATGATTAAAGCACAACAAATTTAATAAAAACAAAAGACCACAATACATTAATTGATAATATGATAATTTTTACATTATTTTAGATTGCATCAAATAAACTGTCCTTAATCCCACGTTCTAATAAAATATAATCCTCAAAATATTCATTTCTTTATTTAATTTAATATAGTATGTTTATCAATTCTTTGGAAAAAAAAAAAAAAAATGATTACATTTACAGTCCAGAATACTAACTGTATTTTTAAAAGGTCACCAATAAATAATTAATGAATAAACGTGACCTTCATTTTTTTTTTTATATGCACCTCATTTATATATATGTATATTCATTCGAATACGTATTTTCTATAGAACAAAGAAATATATATATACATTAATATATATATACATATGTATATTAAATTGTCCACAAACATTTGTAATGATTCATTACATATTTTTTCTTTTTGTTTAGATTAACTTAGCAGTTTATTTCAGTTTAAATGAGAATTCACTGAATTGGAATTAAGCTTTTTTTTTTATTTTTCATATTTCTTTTCTTTACTTTGCTTTAATTTAAATTCAGGGTAAGTGACATATGAAAATTGTGATTTGAATATTTAAAAAAAAAAAAATATGTGATATATATATATATATATATATATATATAATATTTATGATTTAGTTGTGCGGTAGTTTTTTTTTTTTTTTTGTTTATATTTTTCTTTATTATTCATTTCCAAATTAGAATATTTTAAGAATAAAAGAAAGCAAAAAAGAAAAAGATGGGAGTGTAATTATTTTAACGCGCTGTTAAAAATAAGACATTTTGTGCGTCTTTTATTTAATTTACATAACTGTGAAGCTTCTTTTGCTATTCAGTATTTATGTTTTTCTTATGATTTTTCTGCGCAAATAAATAAACAAATTTACTAAAATCATTGAACCTTATAGTCATTAAAATAAATCTTATAATAACTGATGATGATCATATATGGAATATATAAGAACTTAATATGTAGCTAAAATAATTACATTAAAAAATGTTAAGTAATTAAAAAGTTCATTACTCGAAAAAAAAAAACAAAATTTTTGAGTATGTAGTTGAAAAAATAATGTCTTAATTAAGTTTACAATTTATTTTTTTAAATGCAAATGAACGTGAACATTTAAATTTTTTGGAAAAATAACATGAAAATATTCAGATTTTTTTTTTTATATTTAGAAAAACAAAATAAATAAGATAATGTATATATATTACAATAAACCAATTAGGTTCTTAACTATTTTACAAGAATATAGAAAAGTTAATAATCATAAGAGTATAACTAAAAAGTACTTATAAGAATTTTAAACCATTAATTAACTTTGTTCTGTAACGTTCCATAAACTTTGTATAACATTTTGCCTTTGATCATAACTAAAAAAAAATGATTAAAATATTGTAAGCTCTAACATTTTTTTACTTGTTCAAGTATCATAAGTAAGATTCTTGTCAACAAGAAGTCTAATTGATCTTGTATACAAGGTGGTCTCTAATTTACCAAAAACTACTATAGCTACTTCAGTTCTATCACTAGGTATGTTTTGTATATGGGGGGTATGTTACATTATCATACAAAATTTGATTTTTAAAAAATAATTGTTAAAATTTCTACATGTTATAACTTTAAAAGCCCGTAATTTTAAAAGTGTAAAATATATAAAAAAAATAATATATATTTGTTTAAAAGAAGAGTGGAGCTTTTAAGTATGTATTTTCATATGTTGTCTGGAAACGGATTTAGTTTCCAGTTTATTAAAACTAAAAAAATGTAAAAATTATTTCATTTAACTTTCCATATTTTGAAAAGTAGAAAAACTTCATCTTAGCCCTCATAAAAAAAAAATTATCCACTCATAAGGCTCTGTACAAAAATATATATATCAGTGCAGTTAATTAGGAAGCACTCTGTACAAATTCACAAAAAACTTTCAATTAGGTTTAGGTTTGAGTTTAGCGTTTGCATCAATCAAAAATAAACCATTACATTAACATATGTTGTCAATTTTCGAATGGGACCAAGTCACTTATATACAATTTTTTGTAAATGACCAAAAACTGAATAAATAAGAATAAACATATTATTTTGTTTTTCCAAAAACAGTAAATTTGAGTTGTATTAAGGATAGGATCCTTACTTTATTTTTCCATTTAAAAGAGCTAATTAGTCGTATAAAATATCGTATTCAAAATATTATTTTTGTCCTCTTTCGTAAATGGGAGATAAAATTCTTTATTAAAGCTACTTGTAATCAATTATTTAAAAGTTTTTTTTGCATTATTACTTATCGTACTTTTATTACGATGTCGTTTTTTGCATTATTTTTATAATAAATTCTTAAAATCTTGAACTTCACGAAAATTTATACAAAATAGCTTTTTCAAATTTCAAAAAATTATCTACGAAAACAACCCCTTTTTTTTCAAACAACCCCCTCAATTTCACAAGTTTTAGTTCATAAAAATTTTTAATACAAAGAGTTAACATTATAGACTTATATGATAAACAACTAATAAATACAATTAATTTCTTTTTTTAATTATTAATTTTATAATTACTGAATAAATCAGTGATGTGTATTAAAACGTGTAATTTTTCATCATTTGACAACGTATTTTTAAAGAAAATTTTTACCTGTAAATTGAATATTTGACATGAAAGAAATTTTTCCAATTAGTTTCATATGTCAAAGAAAAATTTAAAAAGGAAGAAAATGTGCTTCAAATCTCTTTATACTTTATTTTTACTCCCTTTACAAACAGAAAAATTGCACAAAACTTTTTTTTTTTACCATAACATAAATTTTTAAAAGTAAAAAAAAAAAAAACAAAATTTCATTATTCATAAAAAAAAAATCATTTTTTATATTTTATTTTCTTGTTTAGTTGTTTTTCTTTAATTCTTTACAACTCTATAATAACGGTAAAAATTTATTACTTACATTAAATTATGCAAAAAAATATAAAAAATAACACCTTTTTATAGTATTAACAAAACACAAAATAACAACAATTTTTGTCGTCTCGTTTTATCCAAAGAGGTACAAAACAAAAAAAAAAAATGTGCGCCGTTCAATGCTAAAAATTTCACAGCCTACAACAAATACAATGAACACACTTTCATGCATTCAACGATTTTCTCACATTTTATATTTTTTGTTTTTTTTTTTTTGTTTATTTTTGTATCTTTTTTAACTGTTATAAGTTTTTTTTTTTTTTTTGGTTTTTTATTCTAACCTAACCTATAACTTTGATTCTGTAATCCCTCTCGGTTTTCACTAAAACAAAATCAACAACAACAACAACAACAAAAAAGGACAACTGTGCATCATAAATATTCAGTCATAGTATAGCTTCGGTTGTTTATTCTCTTAGCTGTCATAACTTTACCGTTAAATCTGTTACATATACTTTTTTTTTATTTTTATGTATGTATGAACTTATATAGTTAGTTAATGCATCTTACAGTAATTTACAAAATGATGTAATCTGATGTTTTATAAAATATATGCAAATTCTTTTCAATTAATTTTTATAAATCACAGATGAATTTCATAGAATTTAATTTAAGTATAAAGATTGAGTTGAAAAATATTTTTAAAATATTGAAAAGAAATAAATATACATATACCTATTAAAATAATGGCTTCTTTTTATTTTTATTTTAATTATACTAAATATAGTATAAACTTTAAAGCACTTCAATCCGTAAATGTTAAAAGTTAAGCATCTTTTTTCATTGCTGCTGCGTATAAAAAGCGAACGAGAGTGTTCATTATAAACGCATCTAGACAATTCAACACTACATGCCTATTAAAGAGTCAAATTGTACTAAAACACAAAACACTTCCATTGTCATACTTTTGTACTTTAAATTTAATATATAATAAATTATGTAAAAATTATATCATTTCCTTATAGGTTAAAATTTTCAAATTTGTTTTTTTAAATCTGTTATTAATCTGTACGGTCTCTGATTTTTTATGATCTTACCTCATCTAAATTTGTTTTATATTGAACGTTTTCTATTTAATATTCAATATTTAAGTTTTAAACTGTAGATGAATTTTCAATTTTTAAAATTTGAAAACTAACGGTACAGTTTCAAAATTTTATATATGAACATGAATATCTTTTTTTTTAACACCAGAACACTAGAATATCTTTCATAGTTTTATATCGTCAAACTGCAACATTTTTTTTGTTCAGAACCATTCGAAGTATTAAAATCAAAAAAATATCATAATATCTATGTATATATACTTTTGCGTACAATTGTATAATAGAATAAAAGATGCGTTTATCTGTCAAATATTAAGTGAAAAAACAAAATCAAGAGAAGTAATACCGGATCATATAAAAACCAAAAAAAATGCCTGTTACTACGTTGATTTAAACGGTTAAAAAGAGAGTTGTCATAAAGCTCGTTTGTCAAATAATAAATGGAATATATATATATATATATATCTATATATATACCTTTTTATATTTTATATACTGACTTTTTTTTTTTTTTTTGAATTTTTATTTAAATATTAAAATTTATATGCGGTTTTTTTAAAGGAGATAATAAACAAATTTTCAAGGATAAAAGAAACAACGAAAACAAAAATTGTATCCTGTGAATTTGGTATTTCTAAGTTTTTAACACAATATTTAAGTATCAACAGTGAACTAAAAGGATAAAATAAAAACAAAAAAGGAAACAGTTATGTAAAATTTAAATTTGATATATAACTGCCTATATATTTATAGTTAAAGTTATGATTGAGTCAATTATGGATCTTGTTAAAATTGAGATTTATTTCGAAATAAAAATGAAAAAAAAAAAAAAAACTTTAGTTTATAAAGTACTGTATATTTTTACAAACAGATATTTAATAAAAAATAGCATTTTAAAAAAGGATAAATATTTTTATAAATACAGAGAGAAGAAAAATAAAAATAATTTTTAATAAATGGCTTTTTTAAAGTGAATCTCTCTATGATTTATGAATACGTTTTTCTAATTAGTTTTTTGTTATTTAAAATTAGTATAATTTTCTTTGGTCAGAAGACATCTAATTAAATAAATTTGCATTAGATTCGATTAAAAAGTCTATTATTATTATTATTAATTAATAGAAATTACAGAATTATTCCTATGGTACTTTATCAGGTGTTGCCATATTATGTCATTCACATATTTAAAAATTTGATAATAAAAATTTTAAACAATAAATTTTTAAAGTTCGTTTGACAGTTCATATTCTATTAAAATCGATTATTCGATATATCTACAAGATTTGTGTTCAATAAATTAAATTTTGACTATATAAATTGGATGGAAATACGATTAAAATATTAATTTTGTGGAAAAATTTTGTGTAGATATGGACTTTTTAAGGGATATTTTTAACAACAAGCCATTTTACGTTGAAAAAAACCTAGAATTTTCATCAAGAAATGTGAAACGATATTAAAATGTTTCAATAATATAAAATTTTAGACCCTTTATATCTTCTAAACTTTTCTCAGTACTTTTCAGTATTAAAATAAATATGACAAAAATATTTTAAATTCAAAATAAAATAAATTCACCTTTCTAGCACATTTTGCAAAAGATTTTTTCATATATTGCTTATTATTTCACTTTTTCCTTCATCCGTTTTTCTGTCTGTTTATAAAATTTCTAAATGTTTTAAGATGTAGTAACTGATTAAGCTTTAAATTAAAATAATCATGACTAGATTCTAATAAAAAAAAAATAAATGTTTTTGAACTTACCCATTACGAAACTATATCTAGTTTCTCAAAGTATGGAGAAAGCTTTCTTTTTCAAATGTTTCAAAAAAAACTAGCTCTACTAATATCTTTTCAATCTAAAAATTCTAAAGAACAGGACTTTTTTACATTTACTTTTTTTTCCAATTTGATATTAAAATTTAACGTTATGTGCAACCATGGTGGATGTTGTGCAACCATGTTGAAATTTTCACAGTAGGAAAATCTTAGCATAAGGTTTTTGAAAAATATTGTTTGCATTTCCTCATTTCTAAGAGTTATTATGGGTCAAAAATTGAAAATTGAGAAAACTGTAACCTGTTTCAAAATTCCCAAAAGAAAAACATCAAAATGAAAGATTCAATATTATATTTCTACATATTGTGTTAACGGTTTTTCTTAATTAAATAGAGTTATCTTAAAATTAAAGTACATTTCTCTTGATTTGACAACATTTTTTTTATATATAAAAAAAAGATCCTGTGAAAAATTAAATATTTTGAAACCTATTGAAAATGTGCGCTTTTTAAAACTTTTCGTTTTACATACCTTATTTTTCTTTTTTCGACAAGAAGCTTTGTATACTTTAAAGACAAAGACAAAGAAAAATGTTATTCAGACAATTGATTTTGACCAAGAATTATACATTTGATTACTCTTATACAATTACTATAGCAAATTTTTAAGCATAATTTTACTAGAGTTTAAACAGCTTAGTAAAGCCATTGAATCTTTAAGTTTATCTATACTAAGTTCAATTACCTTCAAAACTCTTGTAACTTGTATTTATTTAAAAGTCGTATTAAGTATCTTAAAGTTTTTTATTAAATAATTTTATTTTTCTTTTCTTCTGCAGAATGCTTTAAAATTAAAACTTTAAATTTTTTAAAAAAAACTTTGAAAATTTTTAAGAATGTGCAATTTAAAATAATTACAAAAGAAAAACATTAAATAAAATAATGCTCAATTTTTTATGTCACAAAGTTAAGTAATTCATTTAAAAAAAAAAAAAAATTATCATAATTTTTTAATTAAATTTTAAAAAATGATTTTGGGGGTTAAAAATAATTTAATAAATAGTTAGTATAGTTCATAAATATGTATGTGCTGTTGTATGTACATAATATATAATATGGTTTTTAAGTAAAAATATAAAAGTAAATTTTATACTATATGTAATAAAATCCTTATAATAAAGAAAATTATATTATTAAAATCCTTTATAATTTTATAATTTTTGTTTTTCTTTGATTGCGTCACAAAAGTGACATTGGTTTTATATTTTATGTTAAAATTTTTGATTTATTTCATGTTTTTTTTTTTTTGTTTTTTTTTCCCTTAGGACACCGTATAAAATATTTATGAGACTATTAATTTTTTATTTTAAATTAAAATTTAACTTGACAATATAAATATTTGTGTACTTTCATTTTAAGTTTATTTTTTTTTAAAGATTCGTTTAAGGACATGTGGTAATAATAAGTTAATTTTTAATTATTTTAATTTAAGTAGGTTTTATACATAGTGGAATATAATTAGAACAAATTGTAAGCTTAAAATACGATTTATTTAATTTTATTTATTTAATTTCAATTTATTCAATAATTATTTGTTAAGTAAACTAAATATAGATTAGAACTTAAAGGATACTATATATGCAAGGTTCTTTAAATAGATTAATTTTTAGATTTTCTTAAGATTTTATCTTCTAGTTCAGATAAAAATATTTTTGGAGTATTTTATTTATTTTTAAATTAAAAAAATATAATTGATGTGACTGACATAAATATAAAATCGTGAAATAACGCCCAGAAAATTTTTATTGGACATTTTATTGGTTTTATTTCTTTTCCGACAACGAAAACTGAAGTAGCGATTTTTTCAATTTCGACCGTATTGCTCTTTTAAAACTGAAATACTGCCGAAATCGGTAAGGAAACAAAACCGAACTTTACTTTAATTATAAAAAGAAATTTTGTTTTGTAATTCAACATATTACAATATGTGGATATGCCGATCAATAGAGAGGGATATGCAAATTAATGTAAACCTTAATTTTGTAACCGGCTATAAAATTCGTTCTAATTCAAATTCGATCATAAATATATATAAATATTCGGGAAAAAGAATATAATCCTATTTTTGTGACCAATTATGAAATGTTTCCTAATTATTTTTCTTACAACAAAACATTTTTAATTATCCTTCCTAATTATTTTAAGGCCTTCTAGAAAAGGAAATATATATATATATCTGTTTTTCCAGAAAGTTTACTATAAAATCTTTTGTTTTATTATTGTTTTACTTAACCCTTATAGAAAAAAGTAATTATATCCCTATACAAACATTCATAATCACCACGAAGCCTAACTACAAATTTTTATGGAAAAAAGGAATACATATATCCTTATACCAAACATTCATAGCCAATGCGAAGCCAGACATATATTTTTAAATACAACAAAAAAAACTTTCTGGAATAAGCGGTAAACAACTTGTTTTGAATAAAAAACGAATAAAATGTAAAAAATATCATAACATTAAAAAACGGGAAGGCCGATTCTACTTTATTTCTCCTTCGAAGCAGTAATAAAACTGGATTTAAAAAAAAATCACGATTTCAGTTTTATGACCACTTTAAAAAGGAAATGATGTCGGTTCGGCGTTATTTCTTCGGGCATTTTTTCAGGGCACCTATAAAATAATATTAAGAGGGGATTTTAGAATTCTTTTTACCTCAATAAAACCATTACAGCAAATTAAAGAACTGCATCTAACATAAAAATAAGATTAAAGTAAATAATTACTCAAAAAAATATATATAGTGACTGTAGTTTAAATAAACCAAATAATGTCTATTAAAATATTGTTATACTCAACTTTAAATAATATCTTATAAAACAAAAAAAAAAACAAATTATCCAAATAAAATACTAATAAAATTCTTATATATTCTGAACTGATATTTAAATTGTAAATACTTGAAATATTTATACCGATTTATTACCTAGTTTACTAGGCCAATTTTTCTCAAATACAAATTTTTGATTATTGAAAAATTTCAATATATGTAATGCACGTATGAAAGAAAATCAACAAAACACAACAATTTTGTTTTTTCGAACTTAAGAAATTTCAAAATGTTTTTTTTTTTTTTTTTTTTGAAAAATAAATTATTCCATAAGTGAACTAAACCAAAACTCAAAACACTTTACAAAGAATTAAAAAACCAGATGTGTTATATACAGTTTATTAATATATCAATATTTTGCAAGGATTTTTCGCACAAACATAAAAACGAAACTAAAATAACATCACTTCTATACTAATATTTTATAAAATTCCATTGGATTTTATTTTATCCGAAAACTAAAAAAAAAAAAAAAACAAAATACTCTTCCTTTTTCCTTGAGTCATCTTATGTTATCCTTTTTATTAAAGTAAATTCCAATATAAACATATATATATATATATATGTGTATTATATAAATTTAATCCTTTTTTTTTTCTTATCTTATCAAAATAATTGATTTGTGAAGCAATATCTTCTTTTTTTTCACTCTATTTTATTCTTTGTAAATCATTTTATCCTTGCCATAAGGATAATTTTCTTGTATGGTATGATTGTTCACATTTTTGTTTTTTTTTTTTTTAACTATACACGAAAAAAAGGAAGAAAACAAAAATAAAAATCATAATTTTGCAGTAAGTCTTTTAAGATTTTTTGAGAGCTTTAAAATGATATTTCTATATATGAAATATATGTATTTTGATATGTTCAATATACAAATACACTGGGTAACAAAAAAAAAAAAAAAAAAAGAGAAGGCACTTTTTAAATTTATTCTTATTAAATTGAACACTACATTTTTATTTTTATTTGATTAAAAACCAATTATGCAAATTTGGGTTGAAATTTTTATGTTCCAATCCAAGTACATAATTGATTTTGGAAAAGTTTAACCTAACCGAGCTAATATTAAGACTACACACAAAATCGACATTAGACATAATCGAAGTAACGAAAATAAACGGTAACGGTAATTTATAGATAGAAGTAGTGAATGAGCAAATTTATGTGAAATTAATTCATAAAAGATTTATAAAACTAAAACGGCATTAAGCGGTCATTAAAAAAAGGAAATAAATTCGGTTTTATGAGGAAATTTTAAAACAAGAAGAAATCAGTAAGCCAAATAGAGCATTGATAATGTTATTGTGCTCTATTTCATAGAGCATAGATAATGTTATTTGTTTTCTAAAAAGTGAAACTTTTTAAATAATCTGTACGTTATTATAAATAGCATTGCAAAGAATTTTTAAATGCTTTAACTTAAATGTTAAGTCTTTGACTTTACTTCATGTCAAATTATTCCTGAAAGATAATTTGAATGTGGCAATTTCTATTTTTTCTTATAGATTTAAAAATTTCGGATAAACCTCTTTCCAAATCCTATAAAACAGCAACTTGTCTTAAACAGGAACTTGAGGGTGAAATGTAGATCCAAAAACAATCCGATAGCAGATCCTTTTTGTTATCTATATTTGCATTGAATTTAAAAAGGAATATTTTTTAAATAATATATATACGTACGTATACTATACCTAGGTACCTATAACCTACCTTTAACCAAGAATTATTGACTAAAAAACAAAAACTCAAAATTAAGTCATTTTGGTACATTTATTTAGCTGACAAGTGTATATTGCATGTTTTTTTTTTTATTCTTTACATATTAACTGTATACATTTTTTTTCTTTGAAATTCCCAACATAAGAAAATAATTTTTCAAAAACAAAAAAAAAAAACAATTTTCATCATATCACAAGATGGCAGCACTGTTATAAATAGAACAAAGAGAAATATAAAAAAAAAAAAAATTTCTTTTTGCTCCTTTACTTTTTTTTTGTGTGTTTGTTTGTTTTGTTTTTTTTTTTCTACATTTTCTATATTTTATTTTGTATTTTCGTCTCATTATCCTTAAAAGGATTCTAATATCCTGATTTATATATATGTTATTTTAAAAATTATTGTTTTGTTTTTGTGCAGTATGTTCTAGACAACATCTGCGGAAAAATGCATATTTAAAGGTTCTGATAAATAAAATTGGAACTAGAATGCCAGTACCAAAGAAAGCAAGAATAAAAGTTTGAAAAAGTAGAATGAATAGAAGTAGCATTAATTTTAAAAATACTATACTCTTAATTTTTGTCAGTTAGGGACAAATTTAGATCAGAAAGAAAAATTTAAAAAAAAAAACCAAAAAAAAACATTAAATGGATATGATGGGAAGTCGTTGAACCATTTTGAGAGTTTTGTTTTTTTTTCTTGTTTTTCTTAACTTAGAAACAAAAAAATAAAGAAAGAGGTAGTAATAAATGATAATGATTGAATTGATGATGATCAGGACTCATTCTATTGTTTTATTTTTTTTTTTTTTTTTTTAACGAATTATTTCTTTTGTTTTTGAGTTTTGTGTTTTGTGTTTTTTTTTTTTTTGTTTGGTTTAATTTTTGTTTGAGGTTTAAAACAAGTGTTAGGATCTTTTTTCGATATATTCCAAAACAAAGAAAGGAGTAATATAAGATTTTCGTTTTTTGTTTTTTCTTTCTGCATTATTATTTTTATTATTATTAAAATAATATATGTGAAAAAGAGACAGAATGATTAAACGTATTAAAATATGAAATAGAAGTAAAGGATAATGTAGAACAAAAAAAAAAAAAAAAAATTTTAAAATATAGAAGAAAAAAAAAATATGATTAAATGAATGAAAGGATGAATGGATGGATGAATGGTCTTTTTTTTTGCTTATTTGGGTCTTTAGAACAATTTTTCTTAAATTTATAACTACACTGAGTATATACATATGTATATAGCAAAAAATGTAATAATAAAAACGCCATTTATCGATTATTGTGTACATAATGAAAAAAAAAACGGAAAGATAAGAAGGAATGGATGTCCCTTTAAGATCCTCTTGTTTGTATTCTTTAATAATAGAAATATACAAAGTGAGTGTTATAAAAAAAAATATAAAATTAAAAGAAAAGTGTATGTATATTTTTTTTTTTTCTAATAAAAAACTTAAATAATGATAAGATTTAATGTTATGTGTATGCTTACTGATTGTAATAACTTTTTTTTTGATGTAAGTGGGAGTTGTGTTCTTGTGTCTATATACTATATATTTACGTATTTATAGTTGTAATGTATACACATATTATAGGAATGATATATAAAGATGATTTTTTGAAATTTTTATGGATTGATATTAAATAAAAATATTGATTGAAATTATTTCAATTTTATGCAATCAAATTTTCTTAACTGTAGTAGCGAGTCAATTTAAAAGAAAATTAGGATTTAAATTGACAAGTATTTTAGGATAAGTGTTATTTTATTGTTAGTTCATTTTGAGAAAAAAAAAAATTATGCAAAATATTTGATATTTTTTATCTGTCTATCATTTTTTCATAAAATTTAAAATGATTTTATGCATAGATAATATATTACATAAATGAACAACTGTCATATTGTAATGCAGCGATTCATGTTGGGAATCCGAGTTATTTTTAAAAATAGGTATTTAGGTAAGTCTTTAAATTTTCAGCAAATTATTTTTAAAATTCCAAAAATAATTAAAAGTTATTAAATAAAAATATTTGCTTTGTTTTCAATAAACATCGATTTTTTATTAGGTTTAATATTAATAGCCTGTATACAATGAACGTTCTCGTTTCGCTTTCTTTACGCAGCCATC
Source organism: Poecilobothrus nobilitatus (assembly GCA_947095535.1). NCBI lineage: Eukaryota > Metazoa > Arthropoda > Insecta > Diptera > Dolichopodidae > Poecilobothrus > Poecilobothrus nobilitatus. The sequence goes on along the minus strand of OX352774.1, from coordinate 74,736,229 downwards.
TGTCAAACCAAGTTAAATGTATTGAATTATCATATAAGTTGCTACAATAAACGCAGCCATTACGCAGCCATTAAAAAAGTTGTTTAACATTTAACTTTTTTGTTTTCTCTACGCATTCAAATGTCAAATTGTAATGGAATAGTGTTAAAATAAAAATTAAAGAGAAGATATATTATTTTAAGGTAGGTAAAAAATAATATCCAATTGAAATAAAAATATTATAAAAATAAAATATTTAAGTAAAAACTTTATTATAATAGAAAAAAACAACAAAAATTTAGCAAAATTATTAATTTAATTCATGGAATTTGTAAACAAAACAATGTCAAAAACCGGTGTCATTTACATTTCATTGTAGACACTCCTTTGTATTGAGAGCGTAACGAGAGCGTCATTGTAGATAGGCTATAAGAAACTAAATTCTTAGTTTTATAAATTTTTTTATTTTTTTTTTTTCAAATGCTTATTATAATATTTTATAACCATTTCTTTTATTATAATATTTTACAGCCATTTTTTCTTTAAAAAAAAAATTATAAACTGTATGACATCTTTACAAATGTTTAAAACTTTGACATTTGCAATCGCGACATTTTTTTCCTGTGTTTGGGATCCGAATTAAAAAGGAATTGACAGAAGATTTTATTCTAAGTTAACACATACCGTACTTTATCTATATTCGAAAAATAATTATCTAATTTACAAATAAAAAAGTGAATAATTATCTAATTTACAAATAAAAAAGTGAAAAAATGTTGGAAATTTAATTATTAGGTATTTTGAATTTGTTGTTAGTTTTCGATTGTATTACTTCAGTTTATTCCTTTAAAGGACTGATCATAATCATACGCTTTAGATGCTTTAGAGCAAGAACATAGAACATAAAATATCCTTCAACGTTTTTGTACAACTTCTATCTTGCTTTGTGGAAGATAATATATAATTTTTAAATCAGGGATAATTTTAATCGACTTAAAAAAAAACAGTGTCCAAAAATAAAATAATTTTGAAAAAAATTTTAATTGCAATTCTCTTAAATAGGTACTAAACTCCTTTTAAAAATCTAACTACGTAACATGAAAAGGCTATTTTCAAACTGATTTAACATTAAGGTACCTTGTATATACTTAATGGACCATTAGTCATTTTTAATGCAGTAATTTATCGAAATTGAAAAAAAAATTGCTTCTATTGCTTCTAGTAAAGTAAAAAAAAATATTTTTTTTTATATAATAAATTTATATGATACGGATTTAATATTATCATAAAAATCCATTACATTTTTCCCTTTTTTAAAAAAATATTTGTAGAGGCTTTTATAAGTAATAATATTTTGTATTAAATAAAATTTTTAATGGAAGTTTTTGGTAAGTCTTCATAAATATGCTATAGAATAATGTATTTCTGATATTCAATCCATTAGATAACTTTTATTTAAACTTCTTTATTTACAACATTATAATATTATTTTATTTATTTTTTGAAATAATCTCCTAGGATATTTTATAAGACTTTATATCAGGCATTATATCACCGATTTATTTACTCTAGTGTGGTACTATATATTAGAATTCACTTGACTTTTATCCTATATCTCTAAAATATAAAAATATTAATGCTATTTTGTTATTTAAATTTATTTAAACTTATAAATTTTAACCGGCTTTTGTCAATCAACTTTAAATTAAAAAAAAAAAATTATTGTTATATAACCCCAACCATTCCGGAGCTACAGCCCCTTACAATTTGAAAAAGCACAATTTTTAAATATGTAGTTATATCTTAGGTTCTGCTTAACATTTTTCTCATCTAAAATCACTAAAGCATAAGTTATCTCAAAACATTTCTTTGATTCGATAAACTTTTTGCTTACTCACTTGAAAATTTCAAAAAAATGTTTGCGGAAAAATTAATTTTCATAGTTTTTAGTATATTTTTCAAAACTTTTTTCTTATTTGTTTTAATCTGTCCGTCCGTTCGTCTGTCCGTCGATTTACAAAACTTTTATACCTTTTAAGATAGAACAATAAAATTTTAACAATGGATAGCTACAGGTTTCCTAAAAATTTAATGTTCTAGCCTTATCCAATACAACAGTACCTCTAAGTTAGAAAAAAGCCCTATTTTCAAATGTAAATATATATCTAAGATTGTGCTTAATATTTTGTAAATCTAAAAACACCAAACAACAGGGCATTTTTTTAAACTTTGTACATATATCAATATCAAGATTATGTGCAATTTAGAATTTAATATCTAATATATAGAATATCTTTGGTTCACTTTTAGTTAGAACTTTGACATTTTTAGAGAAGACAAATTTTACCTCAGAAATTATTTTTGTACTTCCTCCTGTTTAAGGGAGGCCAAAAATTGAAAATTTTCTATTTTTAGATACCTGTAACTTAAATACCTGCAAAGTAAAACGCAAATGGAGCTTCGGTGGCCTACTTGGTAAGAGCGTATTAAATACGCTGCAAACATCGAGGGAGTGCAGGTTCGAATCCCACACACGTCGTAAGAGTTATTGCCCCTTACGACATTTACAGCCACGTCTGAACAGGAAAGGCTGTGTAATTTTCTGTCCACATTTATGTAAAGAGAAATGCATTGAAAAAGAAAATAAATAAATAAAACGCAAAAAATTAATCTCTAACATTGTATTTTTAAATGTCTAATTGCTTTTTTAAATTATATATAAAAATATAGATAATTATAATAATTATAAATTGCAACGTATATTTAAAATATAACGGTAATATATTGAGTTCGATACTTTTACAGTATATATTTGAGCAGTTACTATCTCTATCTGATTTAATATGTATCTAATCTAATTATCTACATAGTGACATTGTTAAAATTTAACAAAAATTAGAAAAAACAAAAAAAAAGTAATCCCACTTTTTAAATCGATTTGTTATTACCATTTTACACGTACACATTAATAAAATACAATAACCACAATAAAAAGAAAACGAGTAAACCAGAAATAACAAAACAATTTCAATGACAATTTACATATTTTTTAACATTTATAAAATAATTTAAAAGTTAAATTTTGTATTTATTTGAAAAGCAAAAGCAAAAAAAAGAAAATTTGTTTTTTCCAACCAAAAAATTCGATTTTATTTATCCCTTGTATTTTTCTACTTATTAAATACAGGTAAGTATTATAAATACTTTCTATGCATACAATAATGCTCCAATATGTACGTTAGCAACGTTCCGGAAAAAGCTTTGTGCAGGCTTGCAGACAATCAATACCATTTTGTATGAAATCGTTTAATTGGAAATTTACAAAAAGCTATTCCAAAATTTAACAATCATAAAAATCACTGGGATCATCGGGGCCTATTAGTACAACGGCGTATATGAAATACGTTGTGGGTTCTTTTGAAGCGTTTGTTGTACCCGCGAAAGACCAAATAACTATATCTCAAAGAAAGTTGGTATTACCAGCTTTCAAAAAATATATATCCTTATATATCCCACGCTGTGAAATAATAAAATATTTACCGAGAATTTGTGGCTTCGAAACCCACATACGTCGTATAAATAATTCTCGCTTACATTATTTACTAAAATAAAAATTACATTCTTTTTTACAAAACATTAAACAAAAGTTAAACAATAAACTTCAGATGAACTAGACTCTCATTTTACTAATATAAACTAATTTTACACTCGTGTTTCAATCATAACTTTCCTTTACAACCTAAAGACAAAGAAACCATGTCTATAAACTGTTTTACAAATACATATAAAAAAAAACATCGTAAATTTATATTTTATACTGAATCGGAAATACAGCTAAATATAAATTCAAATTGTTAGCTCTAGTTTGTATAAATTCTATAAAAAAAAAACAGCACAACTTCGACAAATTTCGTTCTTAATTCAAAAATTTCCTAGTATGTACCTAAAAATCCGGTCGAGCAATTGTGAAGCAGCGCCATTTTAAACCGCATAAATTGATGCATTACTGTACATTAATTATATTTACCTCTGCTAAAATTTAACTTTCTTTTGTTTCTGGTATGTATTTCGGGGGGTGGTATTTTATATTCTATTCACTATTGTAATATTTTTTTATGTTACAGTTTGTATTTATATGTATTTAATGTCATTATACGTTTCAAATGCATTTTCAATTAATTGTTTGAATGAATACAAATAACAAAATAATAATACATAATTATATACATACATAATATATGTATATTTTTTAAGTATACTAATTACAACAAGGTCATTGAACTAACGTCACCCTGCATATGTATTATAGTGGAAGTAAAAATGTCAACAACCATAATACATATTTAAAAATAAAAAAAAAATATGTTTGCTGATAAAAAGCAAAAAAAAAAAACAAAACAACATATTTACATACTTATGCAGTAAGGTGTTTTGTTTTGCTTTTTTTCTTTCTTCTATACTATGGTTCTGTTCTAAATAATCCCAGGTGAGATAAGGTAATTAAAAGAGGAAAATAATTATAAAAAAAAAAAATTACTGTTAACTTTGAGGTTACTGCACCTATTGTACATTACGTATTTTATGCTATTTTTTTTTTTGTTTTGTTGTTTTTTCTTCACATGTTAATTTTTGTTTTTTTTTTTTGAAGAACAGTTAAAACTTTAAAATTTACAAAAAAAAAAAAAAGTATATTCACCTACAAAATAAGAGAAATTGGTAAAAAAACAAAGGTCATTCTATTCAGTATTTTTGTCGCATGCAATAATCTCATGAGAGATTAAGTGAAATAGTCAAAGTTTCTTTTTTTATGTATACTTTCTAATTACTACATATTAGACATATATATATATATATGTAATATATATATGTATATATATATTATACAGATTGATTGTGTTAACATTAAATATGGAACATTATTTATTAATCTAAAATTGGATTATGATTTAGAATTTGAGAGAATTAAAGGTTTTTCTATATATTTAATTTAAAATGAGGTGATTGGTCGTGTGTAATATTGAAATTGAACTGATGGGGTAAATTTTAGATTCGAAATTTTCATTAAAATGTTGTGTGGTTGAACTATGGATTAATCAAATAACAATTTAAATATTGACAAAATATGTTAATTTAAAAGTTTGTTTTTTTTTTTTTAATTTTACATATATATTTGTTTGAAAATAAATAAACGAATATTATTTTGAATTATCCTGTAAAATGCAAAATTTCTAATTAGAAATATAGCAACAGGATATTTTTTTTTTTTTTTTTTGTGTTTTGTTAATAATTACATGTGTGGTTTTATGATTGTATTAACCAGATTATTTTATATAAACCACAATTATTAGTTAATAATATACTATATAGTATACTTAGGTTAAACATTAAAAGGATTTTATCATATAATATCAGATATTTTGTGAATGCATTATTGATATAAGAATTGTTTGTTACGATTTAATCCCCTCGTCCTCAGCACTTATTGGAAGTTAGGTAGATAGGGTAAAAGTAAACATAATAAAATGTATTCATAGAATTTATTGAATTTTACATCTCATTATATATGTACATACCTCAATCACATGTAAAAATTTATGATGCTTTTATGATTTCAAATCTCATCAAAAAAATGAAATAGATTCGGGCTGGGTAGTCACTTATTTTAAAAAGAATTGTATGTATATACAATATATAGATAAAATGCCCCTAGAATTGAATTCGAGAGATACGAAAATACAGCGATTGGTTTAAAAAGACTGTAGTAGAACAATTCGTTTTATGCTTAATGTTTTAAAATACAGGGGAAACACAAAATCAGTTTATATAGTTACAGTTAACCAAATTCTAAATTGCTAGGCATCTTGCATAAAAATTGCAAAACAAATTGCATAATACCTTTTGGCAAAAAAGACATTTTGTAATTTTCTATTTGGCATAATGTGACACTTTACTAAAAGATGTTAGACTAACACCTTGCAAATACTGTCTATATATAAGTATATTCTAAGATAAGCTCATCTTCATGATGATTTTGTAACGAACGTTAAAATCATTTTAAATAATCGTATTTTTTTGTGCATAAGAATAAAGCATATTTTATTTTTTAAATACGATTTTTTAAAGATCCTTTTGTGATCTGACATTTCACTAAAAGACTTTTTTCTTGCTAAAGCTATTTAGGCGATTTGCCTTTTTAAAAAATAAATTTAGACCAAAAAGGAATGTCGACATATTTTTACCGTTTTTTGTATTGAATTGTTTGCTAATTTAATTATAAATTACTAATCAAAATATCTCTACAATTCTGTCAATCAATTTTCCATATCAATAACAATAAGTTTTTCATAAAGTACTGTTGTATGTACTTATAAGTATGTAGATATTTAGCGGAGGAGTTTTTTGTAAATGAATTTGTGTTTCATTAAAGTAGAAAATATGTATATGATACAGAGAAGAGTTTATGTGGTTAATTAAAAATTCTGTTAATTCGTATTTTTTTTGTTGATATTTATTATAGTTAAAAAATTTTTTTTAACTTCTTCCTAACATCTATACCATCTTTTCACTACTTTATACTTGAGATTAAAAAACTGAAGCTTATTATGAAAAAGATTTTGTGTCTGAAATTTAATTTATCAATATGGAAGCTTTTTTTTTTGTTGTTTTTGTTGAAGAGGCTGGAGGTGGGAATCATCAAAAAATACTACAATAAAGGAAACGAGCACGTTTCTTCTATAAGTGTGTGGGGCTTTAACCCATTAAACACCATCTTCCTTTTATGAACAAACATAGGTTATAATATGTTCTTTTATACTAATGCACACTTTTTGGTCGAGGGAAGTAAATATCAGAGAAGCTTAAAAATTATTTCGGAGTAGAAGGCGATTAAACATTTTTAAACTTCCCCTAACTAAACTTTAAGACTTTTTGTTTATTTGCAAAGAATTAGAAGTGTTAACATTTGTATAACTAACTTGCGCCGATGGAAAGTTTCATTATTTAACTCTGTAAATTCACATTTAATGACTTAATGGTAATAAGATCAGTAAATAAAATTACAATTAATCAAATTAATAACAGTTAGTTTTTAAATAACTGGTTAGTAGTTAAAATTAATTAAGATTTTGTTTATTACAATACATAATTTGATTTTAACAGCTAATAATATTAACAAAAAAAACACCCAAAAAAAAAACATTTTATTTTTGATTATTTCATATCATCTCAGACCGGATGATGTCAAAAACGAAAATTGTTCATTAAAATTTAACAGATTGCATGTAGGGAATTTTTATTATCTTTTATTATTTTATTGTTTTTTTTTTTTTTTCTTATTATTGTATCAGGTTAAACAGGAGGTTCCACATTTCTTAATATCATATTAACAGTATATAGGCAGCATATACTCTTTCCAATATTTTTTAGTCATTTTTTAACTTAACTTTTTAAATATACAAAAACTTTCTCTTTTCTTCTCTTCACTTCTCTTCTATTTTTCTCTACTTTACAAGAAAAGTCAAAAAACCATAAAACCCATTCGAGACATGCCACTGACTTTTTGTTATGTCTATACATTTATTTTTCATAGCAGGGGGTAAACTTAAATAATTTTTATTCAAAATCCGAAAATCAAATAGAATTTATCTGTGTACAGATAGATACAAAAAAAAAAATCCCAACAAAACAAAAAAGAAAAAAAAAAAAATCACGGATTTGCGGTTGAATTAACCACAATTTCAATTTTAAAAATCAATTCTAATCAACAGATGATGCTGAGAGATGGAAAACTTAATCAAATATTCTGATATACACATATGTACATATATATATGTACTAACATAATATGTATACATACATATAAGTTCAAACTAAAATTAAAATTGAAATAGAAAAACAAAAAGGGTGTGATTAGGTTAAAGATGCATTGAATCATATATAGAACATAAGAAGGGGAATATGAAATCAAGAACAATTGAAATATAGGAAACTTCAATTCAATAATTGTCATTTTAGCCACATATCAGCGTATATACTTACTTATATATATATATATACAGTAATACAAATCAATCAATATACCACATATTGCATATTAAACTCACTTGTAAACAATAGAGACAATTTCTACAGTTGTAATTTAATAAAGTTGTCTGTTCAATATATATATATATATATATTGTATATACATATGTAATAATGCAAGATTTGACCATTCAATCGACCCATTTTGACCACAAACATTAAATAGACAGACCGGATGACATTGTGGTCATTGTTTATATATTGATATCAGATTAAAACTATTGAACAGACACGCAATGAAAGAGGACGAGACGTTGTTTTGTATGGACATTGGACAAGATTTAAAGCGAAAAAAAAAAGCAAATAATAAATTTAAATTTTTTTATTTTGTAGGTGGTATTCCAATTTTTTTTTTTTCTCTTAATAAATAAATTAAAATTGTAAAATAATCAAATAGAAAATTGAAAAATTTTTCAATTATACAAAATAAAAAAATTAAAAAAACAAAAAAAAAAAAATCCGGAAATGTCTCAGTCAGTCACAATTTTTACCTATGGGATATGATATTTAAAATCAATAATTTGTTATGTGTATTAGCAAAATTATTTTATTTTTTTTTTCTTCCTATATTAGACAACATAAAATAATTATCTCAATGTTTAAAACGAGGTTACATATACTTGTTCATATATTCCATAAAAAAAAATTCTTATATCGTATATAAATTAAAAAAAAAAAAAAAAACTCTCCAAAACATTTTTTTCAAATGACAAATGAAAATATAAATTTATGAAAAATGCAAACGTAGACAATATTTTTATAATAGAAAAAAAAATTTTTATTAATAATATCATATAAATAAAAATTAATAATTTTTGGAGACTTTCCAAAATTTGTTGTATTTCCGTTTGTTTTTTTTTTTAGGATACGGTTTAACTTTCAATACTTTTCAAAACACTTTCTTTCTTTACTTTCAAAACAATTTTTTAAAAAAATTTGTGGAAAAAATTATGAAGCTGTGGTGTAGAGTTGTTTTTTTTTGAAGAGATTCTTTTTATCCATTTACAATACCTTTTTATAGTTTATAAACACAAATAGCCAAATTAATCAGCAATTCTGTCTCAGGTTGACAGTTTCTGTAACGCTGAAATATTTTGAACTGACTTTAACTGCTGCTAACTTTAGATAATGTACACGTTTCAAATCTATTGTTCGTACAATGCAATTAGTATAGAAGAAAGATAATATTTATTTTAAAAGATTTGTGCCGATAGTAACATTTTTATTATCAAAATGTAATAGTTAAAATATTTTTCAATTTAATTTTATTGTAAAAGAAATTGATGATTAAGTTTAACGTTAGCTACGTTTCAACCTTTTTGACGTATATTGAAACTGAGTGGTTTCATAGGCTACAGTTCAAGTTACTCATACTTTTGTTTACTTTAGTTTCAGAGCTTTTAAGGTTAGTTACATTTTAATACGCGTAAACCTAAAATTTTAGTTTTAATTTAAGTTTAAATAAATTATTGAAGAACATTATTAAAGCCTCTAACCCTGAACTGTATTTTGGGAGCTCTAATTTTTTATTACATTTTAAGACCTTTAAGAATAATAATCACATTTTTAAGGTAATTTTGGCCTTTAATTTTATTTCATTTTAAGGTCTCAGACACCTTTAAAGTTTATAATTGCCAAATGTAAGCCTTTGCAGTAAACATTAATTGTATTAAGACTTAAAGACTTTAAAGTCATCAAAAGTCATTAGCAATTAATTTTCCCCCTATGATGAGGAGAGTATTAATTAAAGTGCCGGGGTTTGTTTTATTACTGTTTGTTTGATGCATTTTTGTTTTTTAGGACGTTTCTAAAAATTTATGAAAACTTGTCCGTCTATAATGTTGTTCCTCCGTTTGTTTGTAAAATTTATACAACTAAAAATTTTGTTTTTTTGAATACTTACTCTTCTATTTCTAAAAAGAAATGAAATCATATTGTTATATTTTATTTATTATCCTAGATAGATAATCTATACTAAAATATTTCCAGAAATATAACTAAGTAAGGGTATAAAATTCAATATGTATAATTATAATAAATAATTAGTTTATTACATCAGTTACAGATACAATTATAATTCTTTTGTAAATAACTCTTTTATTTCTACAAAAAATAAAAAAATAAATAAATAAAATTTCATTTTAAATGAAAAGAGTCTTAATTCTAGTCAATTTAATATAATGCAGTTACATAATCCTTAAAATCATATATAAAATATTACATTATCAATTAAAAATCCTTTTTTATATATATACATACTATTTTCATAAAGGACATTCTTTATAATGGTACCAGTATTATTAGTATTTGTATACTCATCATTAAAATTCATATTAATTTAATATCTGAATGTGTATTGTCATATGTGTTGTGTATATACGTATATACATATGTATATAATTTTATTTTGAACATATATATTTAAACAATTTCTATTTAAAATTCTTTTGTTTTTAGTTTTGTATGTTTTTTTTTTTTTTTTTTTTGGAATTCATTAGACATTATTGAAAACAATTTTAATTATCCAATTCTAATCCAATTACTTTTAATATTTAAGACATAAGACAGTTATATCTGTTATATATATACATATGTATATTACTTGTGTTTATAAGTCAATATCTCTTTGTTTCCTTGTTTTTTCTTCTAGTTAGATATTTTTTTAATTTTAAATGTTAAATTAAAGAAAATAAAAAATATCCAAAGAAAATAAAAAATAAAAAACACAGACATGCAATCACACATACCTAATAATTTTTATAATTTTAAATCTAATCAGCTTACATGATTTGTTTTTTTGACAAGAATCTATGCTTAATCTTATTGCTATGCTTAATATTATACATATTTAAATTGTAATGAATTGAAAGGGTATTATGAATTTGTTTTTAGTTAATTATAATTTGAATTTTCTGATGTACATACTTATGCATAAATTTTATTATGTCTCGAACTTTGGTATAGTTTTGTGCCAAATGTCAAATTCATGTGTCTTTAAATTTCCAAAATAGTTTATTTTCACTGTTTTTCAACTACTTTTTTTTTTTTAGCCTTTTTCTCTTTCTCAATATTGAAAACTGTCTTTATATTACTTTAGGCTCTTGTGTTTACACCATTTTGATCCAAAGAATGTTTCTAAAGGTACATCCCCTGGTCTTAATACAACTATTGTTTTTTTTGTTTTCTTATATGAGAATAACTGAGATAATTGAACAAAAAGCATCCACTAAGTCATTTATTATTTATTTTTCACTAAGGGCTCAACCTAAATAAAAGCGAACGACGTTCAATTTTTATACGCCAGTATGTCGATACTTCGACGTATCCCGAAATTGATACGCGTGTACAATTCTTTATTTTTACTTTCATTTTTAAATTTTTCTTTTCATTTTTGAAAACATTGCCTTGACAACATAACAAAGAATAACAAAAAGTCAATTTTAAAATTTTTAAAATTTAATGTACGTCGCGTATTTTGGGTGCTCTCATTTAAATACAAGTATTTAAAAATTATTTGACATAAATAAATATACGCCGTACGCTTTTATTTAGGTTGAGCCCTAAGCTTCAGTTTTTGGAATTATTAGATCCAATGAACCGTTCATTACTCGGCTATGGGTTATTACAATTTATGTATAATTGAGTTGTAAAAGATTTAAAATAAAAAAATATAATTTAAGGATAAGAGAATTTAAATAATCTGTACTTAAAAGAATTAATTTGCAACAACCCATTCTTTTATGCTAAAATATATTTGTTTACCGCTAAACTGTGCCTTCCCTTTTGACTAGTTATGCGGATTTTCAAGTTTTTTTTTGTCCATTATCATTGCATATAGAGAACATATAGGGCTTCGATTTGACATCTCTATCCGACACGTTTCTTGCTGCTGTTTTTTGCATTTTACCGTGTGATTGGTTACATTGGTTTTGTTCGGTTATTGTAGACTCTCTAAATTTTCAAGATTAGAAGTTTGTAATCTGTAATACAGTTAATAAATATTTTGTTCTTGTTAGAAATAGAAATTAAAAAAAAAAAAAAAATTTTTATTTCTCGTTCTGTTGTATTTTTTTTTTTTTTATTTATTTTTATCTTGAATATTAAAGGTGGCACGTGCCATTCTTTAATTTCATAATATTTGGCATCAGACAGATATTTTTAAAAAATTATTTTACAGGTGTACTTACTGTCAGTTGATTTATTATTTTATCTAATTTTTTTTTTTATAATTCATATAAGTAGGTATATACATATAAGTATTAAGTAGGTATATTCATATAAGTAGGTATATATTATGTACATTTCTATTTTTATGAGATTTATTTCACTATAGGTGTGCACCTATAGTTACATATACCTATAAATGTGTAGTAAAATTTTTTTTTAAAATAAAAAAAAAACAGACCTAAATTTTTGGTCAGAAGATTTTAATTTATATGATTCTGGATTATGATAGAATTTTTTAAAGGATATGAAAAATATTATTTAATAATTGAAGGATCCAAAAAAAATTTTTTTTTTTGCCTTTCGTATAAATTTTATTATATCGATTACATAAAAGGCATTTTTTTGAAATCAAGAAAAAAAAGCATGAAATAAAAAAAAGGAGCTTCGAATTGGTATTGGTAATAAAACAGGCTGAAATTGTCTATTGTTAGGATACATAATGTTAATATTATTATTAAATTGATTTAAGCTACATGTATATTAGAATAAGATATTGAATTAAGATAGATTATTTTCATCCTTTTGTTTATGGTAGAACATTTCATTTCAATCTTTTAATTTAAAGAATATATTCACTAAAATTCTGTTATTAAATTAACTTGTGATTCTATATTCATAATAAGGAAACAGTTGCTCCAATAGAATTTTATTGGCAGTACCACTGACTTCCGTTACTTTTACACTTGAAATAAATTCTTTTTAGCAAACTATTACTGAATTGTTGCATTAGAACTATAGTTTTACAAAAAAAAAAAAACAAATAATCACCGTGTTATACAATAGGTTTTGATTATATAGGTTTTAAGTTTATAAAGTTTCCTTTGAAGCTATAAAACAAGAATGAATTCTATCTATATATACCTATATATTAGTTTTAAATATTTTTTGCACTTTTTTTTTACAAGCGTTGGTGGAAAATACTGAAAGTTACCCAGAGGAAATGCACGTTATTTTCTCACGTACTGTTAAAGTTTAACTAACCAAAACCACCCGACTTTAAAGATAAACTTTAGATTAGATGTAGAGGGAAAATTTGGAGAATTGTTTTGAAAAAAGATGTTAATGTTCTTATATTATAATGTTCAAGAATTAACTGGCTTAATTTTACTGATCGCATATAGTTTTAAATTTAAAATTTTATATGCTTAGTTTGTTCTGTACTTCAATTTTTCTATTTGTTTTCTTTTTATAAAATAAAAATTATTTAGTTAAAAAAAAAAAAAAAATGTTTTCAATAAATGTGTCAATAATTAGATATCTTACCCTACATATACATATATTATAAGAAATTGATTTTATCATAAGTCAAACAACAGATGTTTTTATAAATTGTGCTAATAAATTGTTTTCTTTTTTCTAATATAAAATTTTCTTTGATAAATTTTCTTAGTAAATTATAAATAAGATCAATTATATCCTTATTGGTGTATATGTATTATATTTGTTAGGTGTATTGAATTCTTAATTGTTTGATATGGGTGTTAAGTAATAAGAATTTAAACCTTTTTTTTTTTCTTATTGGTATAGGTACCTTTTTATTACAGGAAATTAAATACAATTCTATTTCGGATTTTTCGCAATATTATCATTTTAGAAATAATATATTTTTATTAAGGATATTCCTTAAAAGAGATCTTTTCCTTTTTCATTTTTGATTATTAATGTATGTATATTAGATTTGATTTTAGATTGGATACAAAATATCTAAAATTGGGTGTTAATTTTTGACAATAAATTGTCGTTTATAATTTGGTATAAAATAAATTTTTATTTTTTTATTTTTATTTTTATTGTTTCCGTACGAGAAGAGCAAATTTTTTTTAAGGAGGCGATAATAGGATATAATATTGGGTAAAATTTTATAAATAATTTTATGGTATGCAAAAACTGTATTGAATATCTATTTAAGTATTTATCGATAAGAATATATTAATAAAAATATTTTTGTATTTATTTTGTTATTTTTTGTTGGATTTTTGTTTAGATGTGTTCGATTTGTTTTTACCAAAGGTTTATTTTGGGTATAACACAACTAACAAGCAAATGTTATGTCATTTTTAATTTTTTTTTTTTTTAAATGTATCTTTAAAATTTCATTTATAGAATATAGAACCATTTTTTAAAATGTTCACATCAGAATAGTTTGTCCTTTTTTACCAATTAAAATAAAATCAATATTTTAAAAAGCATGTATTTTTAATTTGAAAGGATGAGGTTGTTTTTCAATATGAAAAAATTTAATAGGTTGAGAAATTTTTATCTCTTAATAGGTTTTAAAAAAAAAAAAAAATTAATATTTTAAGATTTGAATAATTAGTAGTACCATGTAGTACATATTAATATTATTAGTCTATTTTAAATAGTTATGATATCAAATGTTGTATGTTTTTTGAAAAGTTTTAATTTATTAAATAATTTTTAAAATAATAAATTTATAAAGTTTTTCTATATTTCCAACATCATTTTAAATGCAATCACTTTTAAGTTTGTATATAAACTTTGAAAATTTTAACCTAATTAAAGTTTACGAAATTATTTTATTTATCACTTTTAAGAGTGAATATGAAATTATTTGAATTAATTGTTTGAATTAAGTTGAGAAAAATTTTACATATTTTATAAATAATATTTTAAAATTTCTTCTTTATACAAAAACGTAAATTTAAGATACTTCAAAAGTTTTATTACGAAGTATGAAAAAATGTAGGAAGAAATATCCTCAAGAGAGAACTACTGTACGTAACTGTACATTATTCGCCTTTTTCTGATCCTTTCATTAAGAATGGAATATGGCAGCAAACTTATTAAACAAAATAAATTCTTAGGTGTGATAAATTCTTTTCAATTAGAAATCATACCAATATTTTGTAACTTATATAATAAAGAACCTAATTAACTAAAACAAATAAAACAGAGAAAATGAAGTTAGATGACCGAACTATAAAGTTTTTTTTTGTCTTTCTCACTTGAGGAGTGCAGGATATTAAACTATATCATTTATTATTTATGTTAGACTAAGCTTTAGTTTCTTTTTAATTGTTATTTTCACTAAGCAGTTGATTATTCAGCTATAGCTATTGTACGAAATTGTATGAAACACTAACGTCTTAAGCATAATGAGCGTAGCACCATTACGCAGAAATACTACTTCAAAGGTTAAATATATGAAAAATAATACAAATGCACACAGTATTGTTACATTATAAAGTAACCATCAAGTTTTCATCGCAACTATCATACAAAAGTTGGTCAACTTTTAACTTCAACGCAGAATTTCAACTTTGACAACTAATTGTTGCCACTGTGCCTTGTTATTTGATTAAACCTCAATAAGTGCTGATCATTAATTAAATAAAAGTAAATAAATTTGACTAAAAGATATTGTTGAAATTTGGAATTATAATTATAGTTAGATATAAATATTCTATAATATAGTTTGTAATTAGTTTATTTTAGTACTTTATTTATTTTATGCACTTTTACTTTGCTTTTTTTTATTTACTTTCTTCATTTAAATGTCATTCATAACATATGCTATTTTATTCTTCCTTGTACTTTCCAGTCAAGATCTTATATGACATTGGAATTTCTTAGCTTTGTTATTGATATGGATAGAGGGATGGTATAATAAATTTATGTTTTCGTATATAAATGTTTTTAGTTGTTAGTTCTTGGTGATCTGATCGACAACTTATGATTTGATATTCTTGATAATTACAATCAATTGAATTTTAAATCTGTTATCTGTTAATTATTTGACTCATGGCGCAGTGGTAACTACTAATACTAATAATAATAATAGTAATAATAATAATAATAATAATAATAATAGGCGGATTCATTGTTTCCTTACAGTCCCACTTCCAATTCAATGTTTCCTCATCCTATTTCCTATCTTTTTCTATCCTTTTCTATGCCTACTCCCTATCCAATATACTACTTTAGCGGGTAAAGGTTTCGTCCCATTATATTGGCTAAAGGGGGAGTTGGGTTTAGTCAGTAAGAATCTGACACTACCAAGGGGAAATTCTTGGTGCCTTTGGAAGATTCCCATTTCCCTTAGCAAGAAAGAAAATTGAATTTTAAATACTAATTGAAAATTGAAAAAAAAAACCTTATCTTCACTAAAAACAAAACAACATTTTAAAAACAATGATATACCATACATATATAATTTACCTTTACTGCAATATACATATATATATATTATATAAATATAATAGCTTTTTCTATTTTACTCTTTCCTACGTTAGGGACTTTAGTGAGTCTAATAATTTGGGCATAGTTTTTTAGTAAAAATTTCCAAATTAATTGGTAAGACTAATTTTGGGATGAAAAACTCTTTTATAGGATCTAGTTAATTTATATGTATGAACTCTTTTATAGTCTTTAAAAAAAAAATGAATCATGAGCATCAAACAAGTTAATGCGCTTATTAGAATTCCCTTACTTTTAAAGTTTATTACACACATTTCATTTTGCTTTGATTTCAATTTCCAAAATTTTTTTTATATCAACTTTTCAGTTCCCCACTTCTATTAACTCCATTTAACTCTGCTTTTGTTTAATGTTACTGAAAAAAAAATCAAATTATTATTTGATAAAAATCAAATATGTATTAAATTAAAAAGTTAAAAACAAAGATTTAATTGAATTTTTAATCGACGTTATTAAAAACGAATATTCGTAATGCCCCCTTGAAAACTTTTGAAACTTTTTATTATCATCAAATTATCACCATGTTAAATAAATCATTCAATTTTTATTTTTATTTTTTTTTCTATTTTGTATTTAACATAAATTAAAATTTTTAATTAAATCTTCATTTAACTTTTTGTTTAAAGCTATAAAATAAATTAAAATAAAACAAAAAAAGAAAAATTGAGGCGCCATTATTGAAATGGTCTCTAAAAAGTAAACGCCATTCTACAAAATCATATAAATAAACTTTAATTTATATATTTACTTATATCTATACTTATATAATTATTACCTATGTATATATAAATGTTTATTTATCTTATATTATTAGATAAACATATAATTTTATAATCTTGATTATGTTAATCACCGGCAACAAAAACTTAACATGACTTCCGACATTTTATTGCCCAAGTGAATTTAAAGATTGCGATTGCAATTCAAAAACTTGAAAAATTATTTTGTATTCGTATATGGAAATTTTCCTATACTCGTAGTGCATTCTATATTATTATTATTTTTTTTTTTTTTTTTTAATGTAGAATACATTTGAAATAATAATTTATAAAATTTATCTAAGATTTTCAACCTACATAATATAATATTACATATGTTATTTGTATTTGTTTGTTTGTATGTAAAGTGCATCGTTAATTTTTTTTTTTTTTTTTGTTATTTGAAATTAAATTGGAAAGAAAAAAAAAGAAAAACTTGAATGAAAAAAATTTATAGATTGTTTTAGAAACTATGCATTTTCATTCACAACTATTCATTCACAAAATTGTTTTTGATTATAAAATTTTGAAAAGTTTTACGATTAAAATTAATATTAGTTAAAATTTTGTTAATTTATATAAGCACCTTATAGACAAGTACTTGAAAAGAATTAAGGGTATTAAAAGTATTTAAAAGTTAATTTAAGTTTTTTTTAAAAATATATTGAAAAAAAAAAACAAATAATGTTATAGTTATGATGTATTTAGAAAGATACGTTTTTGAATTGTTAGAACTGTTATATATATGTAGAGATTTTCGGCTTAGATACACAGATTATTTTTGTTTTTTTGGTGTGTTTTTAAGAAACTTATGATTATGTAAATAAGTATGGGAGGGGGGTTTAAATACTATGGTATTAGCAATACTATAGTATTAATACTATAATATCAATACCACATGTCTATCTGGGTATTACAAAATCTACATTGACATAATATATATACATATACATATAATATACATATGTATGTTTAGAATCATGATATTTTTGTTTTCGTTTGGAATCAAGAAATTTTCTATCCCGTACGAATTTTTTGCAATTTAGATGTCACCGTACAATATATACTTACACACCAACTACAGGACCCCTGGCATACATATATTTAATTTCATATTGTAGTTGTATAGTTCTCTTCAATTGATGTAGTTTTAGTTCTGTTCAACTGTTCAATTGTTTAAAAATCTGTGAAAATAATTCTAAATATATCATAAGTATTTTTCATCCTTTTTTAATTACTTTAACATTGCTAGTGACAATAATTACTTTATCTAAAGGTGAGTGAAACTGAGCCTTTGAAGAATGTTTTATATGACTATTCTGATTTTTGCAGAAGAAGTTTAAACCTTTTCAACATAGATGTTATCGTACCGTAAGAGATCAAAATATTTTACTTTTTGTTTGCTATTGTTGACTGATAAAAATGTCTGCACTATACTTGCATATATAAAAGTACATAAAAAAACAAAAATGGAGATATAATGGAAAAAGTTGGGTCAAAGGGTTATGTTAGGATACTGGAAATAATGTTAACATTTTTTCTTAGCATTGATATCTAATTTTACACTCAAATACTATTTTAGACTTTACTAGATCCATCTTGTCTCAATTGTATTCATTAAAAATACCTACGTAATTTCCATTTTTCAAAATCTTGTTTTTTAAAGCCTTGTTTTTCAAAATCTTCCTTATTCTCTTATATATATACGAGTATATTAAAATAAAAAAGAATTAAAAAAAAAGTAAAATCCTAAAATTAAAAGCCAAAAAAAAATCCGAGAAAAAAGAAAATATTTTTTATACTTATAATATCTCAGCTAATTCAGAGTAAGTCTCACATATTATATACCTCTATACATATATATATAAATACTATAAAAAATCGTATAACCTTCATTTTATAAACAACTCTAAAGTTTCTCCTAATTATATTTCATGCATAGATATTCCAACAACCATAACCTTTTAAAACAATGGGTGAAATTTTTAAATGTATAAAACTATATAACTAACTGAGGATTGTCGAATTTTCTATTGTTTTTCTGGTTTCTGTTTTTACATTTCAATTCCCTTTTATTTGAAATTTCGCTGTGCTGCTGGGAAAAAATGAGGCCGCTCCAAACTCCGCTACACAAATTATTGAAACATTTCATTTTAACAAACCAACTAAGGCCCTCCAAATTTATTTCTTTCTTATGAAGGAACGAGATTTATAAAAAGCGAAAATTTTTTCTTAAAAAGGCAGTTCTTCTATCAAAAAGGTGATTTTTCGAAAAAGCGATTAAAAAACGTACAATTTTCAAAAATGCAAATGAAGTAAGATTAATAAAAGTGAAATTTCGTTAGGTTTCCTTCTATTTGTTTTTTATTTTTTTTTAGTTTATTCTCCAGACACATAAATGTGACAAGAACGTTACACACCCTTCTTTTGCAGGTGTAGCTGTAAATGACGTAAGAGGCAATCATTTTTACGACAGATCTGGAATTCGAACCCGTAAATCCGTCGATGTTTATAGGATATTTTACATGTTTTTACCAATTAGGCCACCTAGCTATATATTAACATTTGATAAATGTACTCTTTTAAAAACCCCTATATTGTTTTTTCATACCGTATTGTTTTAATTTTGCGCCCTTAATTACAAAAACACAATATTTACTTTCCAATTACATAAATTAAATAGGTAACTATCTAAATAGTACCGCAATAAAAAAAAAAAAAATCTAGTAAAATATAAAATTAAGGATAACGAAAACTCAATCAAAGTTTCTTATACAGATACTGGAAAACTTAGCCAATTAATTTGGTGAGTGATTGGAAGATTCAATTAGAATACTGATATTATAAAAAGCTACCATCAAATATAAACTCCTGAAACACCAATATACCTTTTGATAACTTAAATATCAAACTCCTAAGAAATAACTTAATTATCTAAAATAATTTTAAAGACGACCGTTAAAGTATTTCCTTGTCATTTAAAAATTATCTATAACTATTAATTAAGATTCTTTTATTTAAGAATATATAATTGATTTTATATTATGTAAATTCTCTGTTATATTTCTTCTGTTCCGCAAAATACAACACTATATTATATAATATATAATATACATAATATATAAAAGATAAAACATTAGATTTGTTCTTATTGCGATAAAAGTTATTTAAAAGATCTTTACAAATCTACAACTGGACTATTCAAGTTTTACTCGTACCATCAATACTTATATGACGTTATAACAAAGAATTAAAAGATTTTTATCAATATTCTCTTTAGAAATTTTGTAAAACAATTGAAAAATCAATTATTTTCTTTTGCATATATATATATATATATATATATTGTAATTACAGACATTTGAAAAGAAAATAATCTACAACAATTGAAATAAAATTTTCTTTTACAAATTCTTTTCCTTAATTTTTTTTATTGTTATTTTTTTTTTTTTTTCCAAAAACACCTTTAATTAAATTCTTTTTTTGCAGCGAGTTTATAATAAAAATTGCATTTTATTCTTGCAAAAAATATACAACAATAAAAAAAAAAGGTAAAAAAAAAAAAACTACTTTTACCTGTATAGTTAATTACATTAATTACTAGATGACTTAAATATTATACTCTTACTGCTATTATTATTATACTGAAACTTATATTAAGTTTTAAAAAAATTTGTAGTAGTGATGCACAGATGCTTTTAAAGTGCTTTTTGAAATTTTGTTAAAATGTTATCTAAATAACTTCGAAAAATTATTTTAAGGTAAAAGAGAATTTTCATTTGTTTTTTAACCTTAAGTTCTCATAATCTTCATTTTTTTTTTTTGTTTCTCGTGCCACAACTATTTTTGTAACAATGTTAATTAAATGACAGTAACAGTAAGAGTGAAATTGAGACTCTTTCAAAAATAAAAATTAAAAAAAACGAAAAATAAAAATTTAATCGTTTTTTTTTTTTAATTGCAGTTTCGGTTTAATTGAAAGGTATTAAAAATTACTATACTAAAAAATAATATCATTCCTTGATAAGAAACATAAGTTATACGCTTTGTCATAAAAATGTACAAGTACTCGAAAATTTTAGTTAACTTTTCATTCTTTGGAATGTTTTAGCAATATTTATGAAAACATCAATCAATTGTTTTTTTTTTTCACGGGAAGATACTGTACGCAACACAGTTATATGTTATATATACTTAAACAACAGTGCACAGCTATGTACTTTAACTTGCTAAAACCTTGTTAGTCGTGTCTTGAAAAATTAAAACTTATCTTCTAAGTAACTTAAGTCTAACTGTTAATTCTGTTAAGTGTAACGCTAACTCTTATTATATACTTGAGCTGCAGATCTCCGTGAAGGTGATTTGCGTTTATCGCTAAATCTATTAGCTTAGTTCTTTAAATTATTAGCTTAGTTTATTTCTATTGGCATTTTTGGAATGTAGGAGTTTTGATGCTTTTACATTTATCTAGGTGACTTTTTTGTTAACGTGCTCTCTTTTTTATAGGTGGTGAAATATCTAGGAGGTGACTTTTAGATATTTTGCCTTGTATTCTAGAATAAAATCTATCTAAATTAATTTTAAGGCTCCCGATGATTTTGTATGACTTTTTTTATAAAATTTTCTTGCACAAATTTAAGTTTATTAAGATTAATTTTCCATTTTTTTCTCCAATTTTCCATTACCTTCAGACGCAGCTACTTTGATTTCTCTAAGGGTAGAGAACTCTTCATCAGCAATTGTTTCATATTCTAAAAAAAAAACTTTTTTAAGCACAATTTTAAAATTGGCATTCTTTTCATTTTTTCATTTCATTTTTGTAACTCACAGGTAATTTTTTTTACACAAAAATTACAATGTGATTAAAACTTGTTGAAGTATAAAATCTGAATCATAAATTTTATTACAAAAGAATTACACTAGAAAATAGAGGAAACTTCCGTAATTTTCCTAATATTATATATAGTAATTCTTCTTTGGGAAAAACCTTTTTATATCTTTTCAAAATGCATTTATGAGGAAAGAAAACATTTAGTGACATAAAGTGATAAGGTACAACCAACTGACAAAAAGATGATATCGAAATGGAAAAGTTTTACAAAATATCAATTCATTTTTTTTTATATTGTTTATTAATGCATCGTTCATTCCATCCATTACATGAATATTAAGCCAATCGGATTTTAAACAGCAACTTAATGCTTACATTAAATATTATTTTCCTTATTTTTTTCTTTTAAATTGCATTTAATACTTAAAAAAAAAAATTAAGTAAAAAAAATTTCCAACAAAAGAAAAGTGAAAAAGAAAAAAAATCTAATTTAGCTTTTAATTTTCACATGAAATTTTCATTTTCCTGTTTTCATTTCTTGTTTTTTGTTTTTTTTGTCCTACCATTTTTTTTAGTCTTAGATGATTTTATACGATTTTGTTTCAACGGTTTCAATACATTTATACAAATGTTTATAATATATGTACAACATTAACAACAGTTTCATCATGTACCAAATAATAAGTAAAAATATGTTAAAAGGTTCTTTTAATAAATTCCAAAGAACACGACGATTACTCAAAAGGTTAACAAAAGAAGTTTTCATTGGTAGTAAATATCCACGCGGCCTAATTGTACCAAACATAGTAACAGTATGGTTATTATAAATTTTTATTTTAATAGTAAACTTTTAAACTTTGAAAGTAGATTTTATTTATTTTAAATATTCAATTGTTGTATTGCATATAAGGGGTCTCGATCGCGTAGTGGGTAGGAGCGTATGAAATACAAAATAGACTGTAAACAGCGAGAAAGTATGTGAGTTCGAATTCCACATTCGTCGTACAAATAATTACTCCTTACGACATTTATAGCCACACCTGAAAAGAATAGGTTGTTTAATTTCCTTGTCACATTTATGTGGCAGGGGAATAAACTAAAAAAAAAAAAAAGATTCTTAAAGTCTTACATAATAATGTGTACTTAAAATGGATTACATTTAAAACTTAAATGGCATTAAACTTTAATAGTTTTTAAATGTCTGAATCCTTTTTTTTTTCTTTTTAATTTTTCCTCAATATTAAAAAGTTTATTAATTTATGATTTTTAAGTGTCCTTGAATAATACGGAGTACATATACTTAAATTCCTAATGCAAAGAAATGTTTTAAATGATAATTTAATGTCGTTGTAATTACTATAACAAAATGGTACTACCGTAGAAGGTGAAACACTAAAATAGTTTTTTTTGTTGTTCAATGTCAAAGTACTTGGTAGTTTTTCTGAATTTTATCAATAATTCAAAAAAAAATATCAGTCAAGGTAACTAATCAAGAATAAATATGTAAATTTAGGGTTATTTTTAAACAAGGATATTCAAATATTTCTGATAAATTTTAAATTAAGTAACGCAAAGACAATAAATAGAGTTATATCCTCTGGAAATGGAATAGGATTATTTTAAGCTACTTCAAGCTATTATATCAGCTTGTTTAAAATACAAAATAAAGCTTAATTAAAAACATGTTACTCTGACATGTCGGCTTGTAATTAAAAATCGTTTTAGACATTAACAAGAAACCATTCGATGAAAGGATATCAGAAATAAAAAAAAAGGATAATAATTGAATTAGAGCTTAGGGATCGCGTTTGTATATAAACTCTTTTTTTGAACTACTAAAACTTTAAATATATGTAGTTCAAATGTATCATCCTAATTATTCATTGCTATAGATCAAATTCTTAAACTTTGGCTAGTATTACGCAACTTTATCAATTGTAATTTACATAAAAAAAAAACAATAAAATGAAAAATTTTCAAATATACTTTCAAATATCCTTTTTCCCTTTCATTTTAACACTAAAAAAATCTTTGCTATGAATAACGAATTTTATAAACTTTATATTTTTTACTTTTCCTATTTAATTTTTAAAATTATCTTTTTCGTCCTTTTTTTTTTAGTTAAAAAGAGTAGCATTAAATATTAGGATGTCCTTACATTGTCCTTCAATCAAATAACAAAAAAAAAAAAAAAACATTCATCCACTTGTGTACTTTTCATCAGATACATAACACAAAACAAAATGATTTTTATTTCCATTTTTAAACATTCGAATTGTGTTTTTTTTTTCTTATGTTTGCCTCTACTTCCGTATTTTTACGTCATGACATGAACTTGAAGATAAAAAATAAATTTATACCTTCTTGTATTTTGTTACATAATTTCCTATTTTCAACATTTTTTAATATAAAAATACTAAAACAAAAAAAAAAAAAAAAAAAACAAACATAATAAAACCGAGAGTAAAAATTCCTTAGAGCGTCGTCATTACTTGAACTTGAGATGATAAAATTTCCTTCACTTTAAAACCTTATACCGACCCCTACATCCTTGTATAATATCTTCATTTCATCCCTCTAAAATCACATGTTAGCATCACCTCATTTTACAAAAATGAAAAAAAATCTTATTTTGTTTAAATGGATAAACAAGAAAATTTGAATTCTTACATAATATACAAAGTCACGTATACGGACACCACTTTGTATTATTGTATGTATTATGTTTGTATACATTTATAAGCTGTTTTTATTTTCTTTAACCTACACTAAAATTACTTGTTTTTTTTTTTGTTGCCACTTTTTTTTTCCTATCATAAAACAGAAAAAACAATTTTGGAAACATTTTTTAATGTTGTATAAAAATTTTTTTTTTTTTTTTTTTTTTTTGTGCAGATGTTGACGAAAAAATAAAATTGATATTTTTTCTGTTTGTCAGCACAAATCAACCTAATTTTGTTTTTTGTTTTATTTTTTTCATTTGTTATTTATGTTTCCCACAACAATAACAACATACAACAAAAAAAAAAAAAAAGGCAAAACGTAAACATAAGCAAAATTTTTTATATAATGTAGGTAGGTTTAGATCCATATAAAAAAAATAAAAGTCAAATAAAAAAAATTGAGAAAATTTTCTCATGTATAAATTTTTTAAGAAATCTCAAAGAAAAAAATTAATACTATCTGGTAATTCTGTTAAAGTAATTCATATTCCATATCCATTTCATACATTTTATTGTACATATATACAATTACAGCTAATTATTGTTGTATATAGGCTTGTCTACTATATTTAGCTGCTCTGCTGCTCTTTTTGTTTTTCACCAACACAATATTTTATAGAAATTTCATTAATATGTATGTAATTGCATTTATCAGCAACAAAAAATGTATCTTTATTATTTTTGTACCAATGAAAATGTAAAATGTACAAGTTCAATATTGTATGAATGAGTATGAGTTCACTAACACTTTTGGCTAATGTATCCCATATGGCGTATTATATGAATATTATAAGAAAAATGATCAGCTGATTTTGTAACAATTTTTCTGTTCACCTGCTTTAATTTTTAAAACAAAAAAAAAATATATCTGCAATAAAATATATTTAAATTTGTTATGTTTTACAACCACAAACATAATATTATTGCAAATACCTTACCAATACATAATACATAATATGTATTATTAATTTTTAGAAAAAAATTTACTGAGAAAATTAATCTTAGACTCTTAGCAGTTTAGTACAAAATAAAATTCACAATATGTACACATTAATTGAAAATAACTTTATACAAAAAGAACTCAAAAAAAAAAAAAAATTACTGTAAACTTATGTTGGTGAAAATTAAAAATGTTTCTCAACTTTTCTAATTGGTTTAAAAGAGAGAATACCTTTGTTACAATGTATTTTTAAAAATATTTGTTTTTAATGTTTTGCCGTTTTGTTGCTATACATTTATTTTATTGATTTAAATTAATTTAATAATAAGAATTTTGTTTATGTAATCAGTAATCAAAAATCACGTTTATTTTTTTTTTTATTTTATTATCGTTGGTTTCTTTATAATGAAATTTAAAATTTTTTATTTAAATTATATGTATTAAATTTAATAATTTAGAAATATTTAATATTCATTTCATTATAAATTCAAAATAATTTTTATAAAAATTTGAAGGAGTAACTTCAATGTACATATGTATGTATTTACATACATATGTATTTTAAAATAGAAATTTTTCAACTTTTAGGTGTAAAAGTAGTTCCTAGAGTTCCGTAACGGGTGGAGCTAAATAAAAATGGTTATTTCACAATATTATTTTTTTTATGACACCTAGCCATGATTTAATGGTTAATTTTTAAAATAAAAAGCAAGAACGATTAAAAAAATTTAAACATAATAATAAAGTTTTCTCGTCAATTATCGTTTTTGATGAGATTGTTTTTAGTTTATTCTCCTGCCACATAAAGGAGACAAAGAAATTACACAGATTTTCCTTTTTAGGTGGGGCTGTAATTGTCGTAAGGTTGAAATTATTCTTACGATGTTGTGTGGGAATCGAACCCGCACTCCCCCTCGATGTTTACAGAGTATTTTATGGGTTCTTACCCACTAGGCCACTGAGGCCTCTTGATGACATTTTAAATTGGCAGATAAATGCAATTTACAATCCTTGCATAGTACTAAGTTATTACTTTTTAATAATTCGTTCTTCTTTGGAAATTTCTTATTGAATTAGTTGACGATAACACTAAAAATATGCAATTTTTTTTTTTTTAAATAATACTAAAAGAAAAATTGTTTTTCAGTTATTTTCAAAACAGCTGTTGTATATAAAATCACTTGGCAAATAAAATTTTATTAGTAAAATATAACTGTGTAACTTCTCTAAATTAAATCACATCTTTAATGATTACAAGTACATTTTTATGCTCTTAAAATGAGTTGGTATTTCTAACATAAATTTTCATACAAAATTAAATAACATCCAGTATCTAATGTTTTTTTTTTTTTTTTTTTTGAGTGATGTAAATTCTTTAATTAATTTCTTTTTAACCCACAGTACAGATACTATGAGGTTAAATTTATTATACATATGGTATGTATTATCAATTATTAAATTTATTCTATTTTATTCATAATTTTTTGAAAAAAGAAAATTTTTTGATTTGAACTATTTTCATTCTACATATAGTACATACAAACATTTTTATACTTTTATTATCTACCTACCAACTAAATTTATATAATTCAAATGTACCATAATATATGGTTTACTTAAGATAATGAACTAATATTTTTTTTTGTTCAAAATCTAAATAGGTACGTATATAATATTGTACATATGTAGGAACGTTAAGAAATTCATAAAATATGTACATTTGTCGGAAATATGTATATATTTCTGACAAATGTATGTTTGTGCATAAGTATATGTATTTTAGAAAATATTTTATACAAATATGTACATATGGATGTACACCTTTCTAAGAAAAAAATTTTTCTTTAAGCTGAAAAGGAAAATCATACTATTAAATTCTTTATACACCTCTGCATTTTAAAGGTTTCGCGTGCTTTAATTTTATATTTATACATACATACATGTATATATTTATTTTTATTTTTAAGAATTTTTTTTTTTATAAATAATATTAATTTTTATATTTTTGTTTTCTATTATTTTATGTTTTTTTTTTTTTTTATATTTCTCTTACCTAAGTTTTCTTATAAACACATACCTGAACTAAAGAAAAAAAAGACAAAAAAAAAAAAAAAAATAGAAAAGTCGGGAAAATGATTTATTTTCTTTTTTATATACTTTTAATTTTTTTTTTTCTCTTTTAAAGTATTGAATAACAGCTGACACAAAATGTTGCAATAATAATAAACTATACAATAATATTATTATTATTTACTATGTATGTAGGTACAAATGTACCTACATGAATACAAGTTATATTTATGTTTATATTTTATAGAAATTTGTGTTTATTAAAATTAAATTTTTTTTTTTTTTATTTACAACCACAATATGTTGTGCTTATGCATGCATAAATATAAAAAAAATATTACTTATGTATAGCATTTTTATGTATGTAATATATTATTTAAATTTATATTTTCAATATGTACATATGTATATAAAATATTATCAGATGACTCATACCGTTATATTTTTAATTGTATAAAAAAAAAAAATTATTCAATTTTTTTTGTTTTTTTTTATAAAAATAAAAAGAAAACTAAATCGTAGCAAAGCTTTTCCTTTTAAACTTATCCATACATAATATGTATATAGAAAATTTGTGTGAAAGAGATGGAGAATAAATAAAAAAAAAAAAAAGCTTTTCATTAAAAGTTCTATACGAAAAAATATAATATTGGATAGAAATGTTTTATATTGCTTCAAATTTTGCAGTAATGTTACTGAAAAATTGTAAATAGAATAAAAAAATGTTGCTAAACAAAGTTTCATTTGTTGCTAATGTATTGAAAATAAACAAAAAATTTGACTGCAGTGATTTGATTATGATGTAAAGATAAAAGTATCGAAAAATACATGTTTGTATGTGTGTATACTTGCATTAAATTATAATTATTCATATTATTATTATGAAATATAATTTTTAATTATTAATGAATAAGTTTTAAAGTATATTTTTTAACTATTATACTTTAAAATTGTGTTTTTAAAAAAAAAATAGTAAAAAATAGTTTTGTAGTTTTGCAAAGATTGCAAATTTTAAATGTTTCTAATTTATTCTGAATTTTTCTATTTTTATTTTTTCAAATAAAAATTTCTTTAATCAAAATAAAGAATTTTATAAACATTAAAAATTTATAAAATATCTAAAAAGATTAAATTTAATAAATATGTAAATTTTCATTTTGCATTATTAGGTAATTAATTAAATTTTAATATGTATTGTGTTATGTTGCTATAAAAAAAATGTTATCAACAATGTTGTTTGTAAATAAAAAACTTGAATTAATATTATTGTTGCATAAATACAACATTTTATAAGTTTATAAACAAAAAATGTATATAAAGTTAATAAATTTTTAATGTTTAGAAAACAAAATTTTGTTTTTTTCAAGGATTTTGAAATATCCTTATTTTAAAAATCAATTACAGTACTACCACAATATGTAAGCATTAATTATTTTTCACAAAAATTGAAATCGTGTATCTAATTTTTTTCACCCATCCATTTCGCCTTTGTATGAAAAATTTCTTTTAATTTAAAATTTCTGACCCGCCAGCCGCCATAGTTGTTATTCAGCAAGAAAAAATGCCAAAGTTTTTTTTTTTTAAAGTTTATTTAAACTTATTTTAAGATTAAATAAAAAAATTATTTAATTTGAACTTAGAACATTCTTCTACCAAAACTCCAACTGTCTATTTTGTAAGTGTTTGCAATATGTTCTTTTTGAAAAGTTTAAATTTGTATAATGGACCATATCTATCCGAGAGGAACACATTGGATGGAACCATTATCCATATTTTAGCGGTTCTCATTATTTTAAGAATTATACCGTTTCTCACTATTTTGAATTTATTTATTCGGTAATTGGTATTAAATCACGCAATCTCAGTCTTAAACGCATATTATGTAGAGATATTACTATACACTTACATATTATATTAGCATGTTGTTGCTACAGTGAAGATTAGAAATTAGCAGATACTATAAATAAAATACATACGAAATTTGCATGTAAAAATGTTATATAAAATTGTTTCTAAATTTTCATTTTAAATATTGTTGCTAAACATAATATTTTACTGATTTTTTTTTTTTAAATTGAAATAATGAATTTTTTTAATTTATTTTTATTTTTTTTTTTGTTTTTTTATTTTTCATGTTTAAAGTGATTACATAAATTTTATTGAATTTTTAAGTATTATGTATCACCATTACGCCCACTTAATATTTTTTAATGAAATGAAGTACAATAATGATGTACATATTATATAGTACCCTATTTGTATATATATATAATGTATATATAATGTTCATATAAATGTATATTTTATATATATGTATGTATGCAGGTGCTACTGTACATATGGTAAATTTTATAATGAATAAGTACAAAAGAGTTCGATGTTATATGTAAGTATGTACAATGTATTCATACATATATACATATGTATATGATTTGTGAAAAACATGTGATGATTTTACATTGTGCTTTAGATGAAGGTAAAAAAAAAAAGAGTACTTTAATGAAGAAAAAAAAAAAAACATAACAACAACATAATTTAATGATTATTTGGCATGCTTTTTTGTTTAGTTGAAAAAAAAAAAAAAAAAGCAAAAGAAAATAAAAACATGTTGAAAAATTATGAAATTTAATTTTTAATTTTAATGTATAGGTACAATTTTTTTTTTTTTTTTTTTTTGTTTGGATATTTATTACTTTTTTTTTTTTTCTTTTGTTGTTATACAAACGGGCCTTGTAATATTGTTTGATGTTATTTTGGCATTAATAGGTAAAATATTAGTGATCCGATCAGCAGTGGTAGCATATACAATAATTTCAACAATCATCTTCAAATGTATCTAATAAAAAGTAAAAAAAAAAAAAAAAAAAGTAAAAGTATTTATGGTCTGATTTTTTCTTTAATTATTTATTTTTTTTTTTTTTCACATTTAGGTTTTTGAATTTGAAGGCTGTTTTTCTTCTTTTTTTTTATAATAACCCTCCTATAATCATTGTAAGTTAATTGCGATTAAGCTTATAAAAATATTTTAATTAAATTGAATTTCAATTAAAAACAATTTTTATTTATTTAAATATAAAAATCATAATGAAAAAAAAAAAAAAAATTATGTTGATTTCGAGGTGAATTATCGGATAATTTATTTATTTTTTTTTTTTGATTTTTCAAAAGATATTTTTATTGCACACAACTATTGAAAGTTATAGTTTTAGAACTGGTTTAAAAAAAAAAAAAAAGAAAAAAAAACAGACCAAAAGAATTTTTTTAAAAAAAAATTCTCTTTAACATCAATAAAATGTACAACATCCGCTCTGCAACATTTTTGTGACCTTAAACTTCAATATGTACATATTAAAATGGTATGAAAGTAAAATACCATTTACCAAAAGGTATATATTGGTAATTTAAAACCAATAAATATATATATATATATATTTTTTTTTTTCTCTTTTCATCTCATTTTTAATATTCTATTTTCTTCCAGAAGTTTTTTTTTTGTTTTTTGCTTTTTTAGTACATTTCCTCCTCGTAAAAATGTTTTAAAACAGAGATATTTTTTTTTAAAAAGAAACGTAAAACTTCCATATTATATGTAGTTAGTTGTTGGTAATAAAAGTCATGATTGATTCAATATACTATTCAACAATATTTAAATACCTATACAATTACTACAATAGTATATTTCAAAGTTGTTCAAGTTAAAGTTTGAATCGAATGATAGGCGACACAAAAAAAAATTCTTTACCATTTATTCTTAAAATCAAAATGAAATATAAAAAATAAAAATAAACAACAAAAAAAAAAAAAAAAAAAAACGGATATGGCGGATATGTTCGTCAGTCAAGAAAAGTAGTAATTTCTGATCAATTTAATTAAAAATTTATTTATACTTAAAGATATACTCATATTATTAGAAATCAATTGTATAAAGATTGTAGAATTTTAATTAAAGATTTATGCTTAACATAAATTTTTCAATAGTTAAAGAATGATTTTATAATAATTCTTTGCTTGTCGAATTTAAAATTCTAAGATAATTTTTTTTTTTTTGTTTTTTTTTTTTTTTAATGTTGTTTTCTGGTTGTAAACTGTCCAGTAATACTTGTTTTAAATTATTATTTTTATTTTATTTTTTTTTTAAAATTTAATACTTTAAATTATTCGATTCATTTTCAAATAAATATACCACAACTATTATAGTAGCAATTGATTTCTATTTTTATTTTTAAAATTAAACTGTCCAGTGTTTATTTAATTTAGTGTTGTCGTTATTTATTTTTGAAAATGAAGTAAAATATAGTATGGTTTAATTTATTAAATATTTATTTATTTGGTTTGTTTTATATATTTACTATATATAGGTATGGCTTATAAAAGGGATTTGTATGGGATTTTCTCAGCATGTACCACTTGGCACTTAACACTAACAGACTCCTAAAAACTATTTTTTACTCTTTGAACTCAATATTTTGACTTCATAACTTGTGTAAGTTGAAATTATAGTAGAAAGTAAATCAATGCTTTAATTTGCGAATAAGAAAATGGTCTACAAATATATAGCGTTTTCTTTTCTGAAAAAAAAAAAAAATGTTTGCTTGAGAAAAGGCAAAACTGAAAAAAGTTAAACCAATTTTTCTGCGGTTTGGCCTTTTTTTTTTTCAATTTTGATCTAAAAAAAATTTTTGAAAAGAACGGAAAGGGGCAACATGTTTTATTTTTAGATTGCTACATTGTTTTTTTTTTTTTTGTTAAGTGACAACTGACAGATGAAATATTTTATAGTTGTTTTATAAAATTTTAAGTTATCTTTATCTAATAACTTATCACAAACATTACAAATTTGAAATGTCTAATTGTGTTTTTAAATTAATACAAAATTATTTTCAGGTTTTTAAAAACAAATGTTGCCCTATGTGAGTTTTGTTCTAAGTTTTTTTACAGAAAAGAGCACGAAAAAAATTTTACATTTTTGCAATTTTTTTCAAAACATAATGAAAAAAATGTAACATGAAAAAGAAATGCAACCGCAGGTTAACATTTTTTTCAGAAGACAAAAAAACTCTAATAATATTACTACAACGTTTGTCATCAAATCTTTTTTCAAACCATTATATTAATTTTTTCCTGTAATATGTCATATTTCCTTAGTTCTTATTAAAGTACCATTCTTCGCCGACACATGCTAGTCTTTCATTTTATCAGCTCTGTATATCTATCGTTTTGTTTGATAAGCTTTGATAAGATGTCTTTTGTTTTTTTTATATAATGTATACTTCATCTTTCTCAATTATTTCTATTCTAATGATTGTTTTTATTCTAAATCTCTGTACTTTGCATGAAACAAATTTTATTTTATAAAATATTTTTCTTTGCAAGGTAAATTTCGTGTTCAAATCAATCAAATCTCATATATTCGTTTAAACTTTCATTTATCACAACAAATATGATAACCTTCTAAATATAATATGAAAATAAAGTAGTAAAAAAACTACTTATAATCAAATGTATTAAACACTTATAGTCTTGTTTTGTTTTATTTTCTATGTTTTAAATAAAAAATCATCTTATAAAAGTCATCGCTTATCTCCATTTCACATGCTACACTAAAAAAACTACAAAAAAAGAGATAACAAAAATTAAATCGTGATTTTTAGTTTACGTGTATCCTGTTCTTTGTTATGTTCACTCATTCCACTTCACTCATTTACTTATTTACTTAATATATTTACTCATATTTTGCTCTCTATGATCTCTTTTTTTTTTTTTTCTTACATTTTCATCTTTTTCTCGGTCGCTTATTTCAGGTCGACACCGTGCAATGAATTACGCGATTTTAATATGACGGTGTTATATTTTTGTTGTTATTCTTATTTTTCTTTTCATGATTTTTTTTTTATTTTTTCATTCGCATTGCATTATGCATATGGCATGGTAAGTTTCTTATGGATTTTGTATTATTATTTTTTTAAATTTATATTGCATTGCCGCCACCGGCTGTTATTTATAAGAATAATTTTTTTTTTCTCTCTTTTTTTTTTGACATAGTGTTAGTGTTGTTGTTGCTGGTGTTGATATTTTTAACCAAGATTTTTTTTTTTTTAAGGAGTTCAATTACCTCCTAGTTTGCCTTGTTTTTCTTCTTTTTATTTTTGTTTTTATTTGTTCGGCTGTTGTATAAAACACATAGTGACTAGGACATGACCACCAAAAAGGACTGAGTTGTGTTTGAAAAGAAAAAGAAAAAACTCGATTGGTAGCTGCATGTGGTTTTTTGACGTTTTATTTATTTTTTTTTTGCTTTTTACTAACCGGCTAAAAATCTTGTAAGACAACTTTAAACATAGTGTATAATTTTTTATTATAAAATAAGAAAGAAAGAGATAACAGCAAATGAGAAGAGAAGAGATTGTCCTTGGGAGTGCATTAAGGGTACATATATACTTATATTTGGTCGTCTGTTTTTGTAACTGATTATTAGTGCATAATCAAATGATTAAGATAATATTTGATGCACTGCAACATGAACAGCAACATAAACAATATCAAAGAGTTAAAGGACTTGAAATATCGTTATAATTTGAAATTATTTTGTTTTTAAAGAATTTCAAAGTATAAATAAACATTTTGGAGAATTGTTTGGAGGCAAAAATGTGCAAAAATTTAAAACAAAAAAAAAATTGCATTGTTTATAAAAATCCGTGGGAATTATTTCTAAAAAATTTCTTTTTGGAATTGAAAGTGTTATTCAAAAAAAAAATAATGAAAGGTTAATAACCTTGTTAAATTGAAATACTATTTCTTTTATTTTCTACTATTTTATCGAAACAGAAAGAAGACAATTAATAAGGCAGACTCTAGATTTTGTCGAAGATCATTAGAATTTTAAAATGTTTCACTTTACAGGTTTAATGTTTTCATTCAGTAAACGTACATTACCTTTAGTTTTTGTATTATAAATTACAGATTTTAGATCTAAGATGTCGGTGACTGAGATGAACAGATTAAAATTTAGCCGAAGAAGATTGTTATATCGAATTACAGGGGGACTATTTCAATTATTTCTTTTAATGTTCATTTATTAATACAAATTTCGTTGTATAAAAAAAAAGGATTTTATTTTTTAAATTTGGAAGTTTCTTGATTTTCAGTTCTATCCAAAGTTTGTTCTAATTTGTAATCAAATACGTTTCATTTCATTTCAGTATGGCAGAAATACACACATTTTTTGTTGTCAGGAATGACATTAAATTATATATTTTTCGAATTGTTCATTCTATCTATAACTACAATCAATGCTTTGAATTGAATGAATATTTAAACAGCCAATTTTTTTTCGAACAGAACATTTCGTATTATTTTCTGTTCAAATTACAATAACAAAAAACTATAAGTTTCTTCCGATTTTTTGTTTTTTCATTTTTTTTACATAATAATGTTTTTAATTTCTCAATGTATTTCTCAATTAAAGTTTTTTTTTTTTTGATTATTTAAATTGTTAGGGTAAGTTCGTCAATCAATGACATGTGCTTTAATTTTTTATACATTTTTGTTTTTAACCCGAAAAAACTACTTTTTAGGTTTAGATAGATCAGTTGATAAAAATAAATTTTAATCTAAAATGCCAATTAAATGTGTTATAGAAGGATGTTTGAATGTGTTCCTTTTTGAAGAGCCTGCAAATAAGTCTGCAGATTAGCCTGCAAATAATATTTATTGCAAAAATTTTTCAATCCCTTCAAATGTTTTATTAAAAAATAATAATGATAAAATTTCACTTAACAAACAGAATAATAGAAACATCCGAAAATTAACTTAGACACTTTAAATGTTTGTTTTAATTTTTGTTGTTTTTTATATTATTTATGTATATACTCAAATATTTTTGGTTTCGTAAAATATAAAATTCGGTTTGTTATTAGTAAATAATAACTGATGAATTAACTTTTGTTTATATAAAATTGTTTTCTATAAAAGTGAAATCAAAAAATTATTCATGTTTTTTGATTGATTTACCCGTTCTATATGTTTATTTTTTTCAGTATGCTCAAAGTTCATGACTTTTAGCTTATAAACAAAAATTTATTTAAAAAAAAGAAATTTTTTTGGTGCCGAACTTAAATTGCGACGTACGACGTACATACGTTGACATATTGATACACTGACGTGTATCGAAATAAACCGTTGACGTCTGCCATTGAAATTTAAAAAAATGATTGTTAGAATATAAATAAAACTAAAAAAACAACAACAAAAAAAAAATTACGTCGTGTCAAAATTGGAAATTCGAATTCTCAACGATACGTACGTAGCGTATTTTAGTCATCTCCCTATAAAATATATAAAGATGAGAGCATTTTGACAGACGTCGTACGTCGTACGCCGTAATTTAGATTCGACACTTAGTGTTCTGATAGAACTAAAAATGGAAGCATATGGAAATAACAAAAGTTTTCTTATAATTTTTTTTAATTTTTTAAAATTACGAATGAAAAAGTTAACATTTTTTAATGCGGCTCTAGAGATTAAATTCTGCTCTATCATATTGGTAAATTAAATTTAATCTAAACCTTGCCAGAAATAATATCCTTTAAAAAGAAAAGTTTCCATATGATTTACACATAATTTATTATTTTTACTCAAATATTTTAGTATACCACCCTGTTAAATAACAAGATTAACACATAAAACAAAAGTATAAAAATAATTTTATTCTTGGCATTTCTGTTAAATTAATTGAAATGAATTTATAACATTTTTATTATATTTCTTAATTATATTTTATAAATTCAATTATTTTAATCTATAATTTTATTTTTAATTCTAGGTAAGTTCATCTTAAATTTTGAATTTTCTTACAATAAAATAAAAGTAAGTAGAATAAATAAAATTATTACAAAAAAAAATTATTTTCTCATATTAAATGACAACTCAACTTGAAGTCTCAACACCTTCACTCCTGGAAAATTGAGTGGGATATTCAAAATTAATTTGATAAAAAATTATTTTTAACATATAAGTGTATACATAATATAATATTTTACAATTTCAACAATTCAAAGAATTGTATTTAAACAAATTTCATTTCAACATATTCAAAATATGTAATTAACCCATGTTTAACCTAATAACCTGTTTATTCTAAATTGATCGAAATTTTAAAATTAACATCTAAGAAATTTATTTATATAAATAGAATTTAAGAAAATCATTAATACATATATTATTAGTTTTTTGTTCTTGAATAAGATACTGCTTATATAACAAAATGTCAGAGTTGAATAGTGAAAAAAATTATTCTGGAAAACTAAAAAAAATATCAAGTACAATATTTGAAGTATCAAGAATAATATCAAGTACAATATTTGATATAATATAAAAATAAAAAATTACAACAAAAAAAAAAAAAAAAAAATTACGCTGTTCCAAGATAAATTACAATTTATTCTTAACATACAAATTTTACAAGTATTTAAATATTACAGTTTTAAACTAGGTGAAAAAAAAAAAATCTGCTGCTTATTTTCTTAATCTTATCTTCTCTTCTATTTTAAAGCGACAAAACTTGAAGTCTCAAACTCAATCCAAACATACAATTTTAAAATTATAACAAAAAACCGTTATATTGTATTTTTTTTTTTTTTTTGCTTGCACAATTCTAGTTCTATTTTATATGTGCCTAAATTTAAATCCTAATCGATTTTTTTCAATTCCTGTAATACAAAAAAAAACAAAAAAAACAAAACAAAAAATAAATAAAACTTGTTTTAATATTATCCGCTGCTTTAAAATGCGACGCCTATAATTCTTATACTTCTTCCGCTTCCACTTCATATCGTCTTCTTCTAATATTTTTATCTCTATCTCTGTCTTTTTTTTTTTTTAACATTTTATTAACTTTATAAGGAAAATACCTGTTCAGGTTTTTTTTTTTTTTGTTTTTTACCTGTTCTTTAATTCTACTTATATGCAACATCATACACATTTATAATAAAAATAAACCATTGATTGCATATTTTTTAAATTGTATTGGATGAAGTTCAAACAAAGTGTCTGATATTTTTGTTTTTTCTTTTCTTTTCGTAAAAAGGATGATGATAAAATACATTTAAATATAACAAAAAATTTAACGTAGACTTGAATAATTCTTAAAAATTTCTTGTAAGAAATTGTTTCAAAATAAACAAAAAAAAAAAAAAAAATTAAAACCTGTTAAAGGTAAATATTTTTTAAATATACATATGTATGTTGATAATGATAATAATAAACGCTGTTATTATACATATATATATGTTTGTGTGTATGTGCCTTAAACAAATAAAATAAAGTAAAGAAAAGGAGTAAAATATATATACATGTATGATTGTGAAAGTTAGTAAAACTTTTTTTTTTTTCGGTTTTCATTTGAAATTATTAATATTTTTATATTATTTTTAAATAAATATATATATATATATATTTTTGGAGATTTTAAAGATTGCGACTTTGTTTTTAAATTCTTGAAATTTAATTTTTGGCGGCTACTACAGAACAAAGTTTAAGTTCTTGTGAAAAGATTTTTTGATTATAATTGATTTTTGTATAAGAGTAAATAAATATTGAGCAAAAAAAAAATTTATATTAGAAGAGAAAATGGAAGGGGAAGGTTTAATTGATATATTTTGAAAGTCTACAGGAACAGATCAATAAATTGTTGTTTTAATATCCGTTGCTAGGGCTATTAAATTTTAAGTTGATGAAAAATTTGTTTTTAATAAAATTTTAAAATTTATTTTATGAAAAACTTCAGTGTTATTAAATTTTATTGTCGATTTGAAAGTTGTAAATGTTAATACTTAATAATAATAAAATAATTCTTGTACAAGATAATAAATGGCGCACAAATATAATATTTACGTCTCATAACCTTGTACAATATCTACAGCCTAGTAATCAACGATTTATTGAAATTAATAATTCCAGAAACTAAAGCATAAGTCAAATATAAGTAATAAATGACTTAGTGGATGCTCTATGCTCCTAATAGGAGTGGGAACGAAATAAAAACATGACTACTCTCTAGTAATGTATCAAGAAACCATAATTAGCACAGACATAGTGCCATTTTGATACCATTAAAATAAATTAGATCTCCAATTTTACTTTCGGATAACTGGTTTGTGTTTGAGAAGATAGGGAAATCCCGATTTCCTGTCTAAGGCTAGTTAGTGCCCGACACTCATAGAGAAAGTGATATAGAGTCTCCATTCTATTCCTTAATCTTTGTTGCAAGGTATATCCATTCTGGATGAATTGTTTCCTTTCGACCAATAACCTGTAATAAATCTCTATGGCTCTATAGAAGTGTTTACTCGAGTGTAGGTTAGAAGTTGCTTTGTTCTTTTTTCTTTTTAGACTATTAATTTATCTTGTAAGTTTTTGAGTTTAATAAATATTTTTTTTATAAAAAACAAACAATAAATTATTAAATTTAATTTAAATTTAATTTAAATTATTTACTTTTTATCTATTCTATGTTTAGTAACTATTATATAGTTATAGTTACTGTACAAAGTATAT
Organism: Poecilobothrus nobilitatus; assembly: GCA_947095535.1. Taxonomy (NCBI): domain Eukaryota; kingdom Metazoa; phylum Arthropoda; class Insecta; order Diptera; family Dolichopodidae; genus Poecilobothrus; species Poecilobothrus nobilitatus. Next base: position 74,696,848 of record OX352774.1, on the reverse strand, counting down.
AAAACACACACCGTTCCAAAACGAAAACAAACTTTGTAAAATTATAAATTTGTATGAAACTGTTGCAAACCAAAAAACAAAAAAAAAAATTTAAAGTTTATGCCAACAATTGTTAATACATGCACTGGGAATGTTCCCCCCGTTCAAAAATTATATTTGACAGATATTGAAAATAACTTTAAGTTAAATAAATTATGTTTGGGTCTTATCTTTTATAAACCGGCTACAAGTAGTTAAAATAATTTTAACTAATCTCATACATAATGTTGATTTAAAGACTCTCAAATATTTCAAAATGAAAGTTGAAATCATTCTTAATAATGCAACATTTTTTTTTGGTCGTCAAAAATGGTAAATTATGATTTTACATAAAAGTAAAAGGTGTGTTTAATACCTGACAATGCAAATACATATTTTTTTTTTGTTAATTCTTATCAATTTATTCTTTTTATAAATTGAAATTACTTTTTGCTTTGGTAGGTATTATTAATGAAAAAAAACCAAATTACGAAAAGAAAGAGATAGAAAATAATAAATAAAAGAAAAAAAAAAAAGTAAATCTCATTTTCAAAATAAAGTATAAAATAAAAATTAATTAAATTTCTACTTTAATCATAAATACTATATAACCAGCTATAACTATGATTGATGATGACTAGGATGATGATTATGATATGATGATCATTTAAGTGCGATGGCCGATGGAGTTTTTTTAAAGGTTTTTTTTTTTTTTTGTTTTGATTTTTTGATTGTTAAATTGATTCACGCATGCATATATGTTTGTGTGTGCATTCTGTATACATTAGTCTAAACTTCAATATACAATATAACTAAAATTTATGCGTTTACGTTTAAAGTTAAAAGTTATTTACAAGTTATAAACGACATTCTAAAAATAATTTTTTTTTTAGAAAAAAAAAAAAATGTAAAATTAGAATTGAGAGAAAAATAACAAAAACTGTACATGTGATTGTATGTATAGGTATAATATCTGATAATAAATGATGATAAACGAACGTATGAGAATTGAGAAATAAATAAAAGAAGCAGACTGCGCTATAAAAAAAGGAAAAAAATTAGTAGGTATTAAAAATAAATATAAAAGTGAATGGATATTGAATGGAGCAATGGAATGAAATATAAAAATTTTTCTCTTTTTTTAAAATTAAATTTTTATACCTATATATTATATAGAAAAGTATATAGTAATTTAAGATTCTTTTCTACTTGTATTATAGATGATCTTCTAATACATTTAGTAGTAATGTTAATCTTTGAATAATACAAGTATATATAATAACTTGAAATTCTTATAGTGGAGTATTGCACATAATAAAAAAAAAAAAAAAAATTAATTTCATTAGAATTCAATTGAGTTCAAAATTAATAATTGAACTCTCTTTTTTTTCATAATATGAGGAAGAATCAAACTATAAGAAAACGAACAAATTATCTTAGAATATTTATACGGAAATCAATGTGAAACATGTTAAGTTAAAATCAAATTATCCAGAATAGTGTTCCGGTAGTTAAAATTTGATTAAATTTTTTTTTTTTTTTGTGTACTTAAAATGGTGAAATTTTATTTTTTTTTTTTTATATTTTGCGAATAATTAAAATTCCGTTTAGAAAACACGGAATTAATTTTACTCTTTTTTTTTTTAATTTTATTTATAAGATATTAACTTTTAATTTATACATATATAAAAAATGTTATTGTATTATTTTGTTTCATTTATTAAAAGAACAATTTTAGCTAACTGGATATTGATTATGACAAAATTTGGTGAGAAGTGAAAAAAATGACAAAAGAATAGCTATTTTTTCCGTCAAAAAAAAAAAAAAAAAATTCCGTTATGTAGGAGATTTTTGCAGTAATGGGAAAATAAATGTAACTGAAAAAATTAATTTTTAGCTTTTTTTAGGTTTGTTCCAAAACTATAAGATATCTTTCAACCAATTTCAGAAAGCCCATCATTAGAACTTTCAGATGAGCATAAAATATTATCAATACGTAAGTTAAATAGAAAGATATAATAAAAATAATAGAGAGTAAATTTGAACTTTAAAGGGCTTTTTGACCCCCTTAATGACGGCTGAACCAAACCCCCACCAAACGTGTTTAAACACGTCCAAGCATGTTTGTATAAAAGTTTGGAATCGATCCGACACGAAATTTAAAGAAAAGTACAGAGCTAAGAAAATTTAATATAAGAAATAATAATTAATTTTTATCTTGGATGGGTGGGAATTTTCAAAACATACAATGACTTCGATGTAGCATAATGTATATCGAATTTTTACCGACTAAATCACACACGTCCTCTATTTTAAAATTAGTCGATCTGATTAACCATTTATTTTTTTTTACTAACGTTTTCTTTTTAGTGTACTTTCTCTAAGGAAATCTATACTTTGTGCCAAATTTAAAGGTTTCTTTTTTTTTTTAGCTTTACTGTAGTAATTCTGATTTTCTATAATATGTAGATTCACTTTTACATTTATATACCTTTCTAGACGAGCTTTATATTTTATGGCATATTTCTAATCTCTTTATTTTATTTTATAACTTTACCGATTCTTACATCTCTATGAATAAATTAATATTACGCGCATATCAGGGAGCACTTACGATGTAGCGTAGGATTTTATATTTAGAAATGGAAATATGAATAATAAAAAGATTTAAGACAAATTATATTTACAACTTTTTTTAATATACATATATACTATTCCGTATTTGGAGGCGAAAAATGAGCAAAAAGTTAAATAGAAATTTTTTTCTTTGTTGATCAATTTTTTAGTGATGTAGTTATAATATAATTCCTTAACTAAAATATTAATTTTTAAGGTTACATTTTTTAATTCGTACATTAATTTTTAATATCCTTTGACTTTTACCGTCTTTTTGTAATTTATAAAAAATAATTTAATTAGTGCTACTGTTTATTCTCTAAAGACGAAACATCCATCAAAATATAATTTAATTATATTAATAAAGTTTTAAAATTAAATTCTATTTCACTTTTGCGAAGCTGTAGTTCATTGGTATTGGATTCATTAATAAAATCTCAAAAAAAAAAAAAAAGTAGATTAAAAATTATTAGCAATTTTTTTACGAGTATATTTTAAAATTTATGTTTTTTCTTATAACCTTTGCATTTTTTTTTTTTTTGTTTTGATCTATTAAACAACTCTAAAGAAACCTAAAAAAAATATATATATATTTTAAATAATAATGATGACACACCTTTAGAAAAAGTCAATTTTTCTTGAGTTGTTTTAAGGATAAAAATATTCATTAAAATAAACTTAACAATGAAAAAACAAAAATTATAAATTATTCTTTATGAATTTTCTTTTAAAGCTCTTTAATTTTCTCCAAAAATATGAAGTCAATCAAATCCATCTTACCATATTTATTCTTTAAATATTTACATATTTATCTATGTATGTATGTATATAACACCATCATGGTTGTCCTTGATACAAATTTTTCATCATTTTAGCTCTTGAAGGCTAAATCAATATTTTTATAAGTTAAATAAAAAATTAGGTTTTAAACGAGGGAGCCATCCTCAAAAGCATATATGTACATATGTATTTTATTTTTTTTTTATTTTTGGGTTTTTAAATCAAACGAATAAACGAACAAACCAAACCTTTCTTTTTCTTTGCTAAACAAAAGGAACAAAAAAAAAAAAATAAAATGAATTTTTAAAAATAACATTAATATTTTGTACAATATGTATGTATATAGTAAAATAAAACCAAAACCGTTACAATAATTTATTTTTTTCTCATTCTATAATCAATATCTTCATAATAATATGTAATAACGGTAGAATAACCATAAAGAATACCGTAAAGTATGTATTATAATACACATTTTAATATCTGTTATTATTCTTATGATTGTGCATTTTAATATTAAATTCTCATGTTACTAACGGTTAAAAATATAATATATATATATATATATATATATATATATATATATATATACATGTATACTAATATAATATATAATAGATTATCTATAAATATAATGAATTAAGGTTGTGACATTATTAGATTTAGAGTAAATTTACTACTTTAGAAAGGTTATTATTTTTTTAACTTTAATCCGTTTACCGTTATTTTTCTTAAAATTATGACATTTAGAATTATATTATATATAAATTTTGGAATTATAAAAACAAAAATTGTATCTATATTTTCAAATCTTAAGGATTTTTCCGAGTTATTATTTATTTTGTTTAAAGAAATTTTAAAACTGTAATGTCCAAAACATGCTTAGAAAATGTTTTTTGTTTTATTGTTTTTCTGCTAATACTGAACTTTTATACATACACAAAATTCATACACAACGAGATATTTTATTCGCCTTCACGAAACAATTTCTAAACTCTTGAACAAAAGTATCCTCTAACCTAACCAATACCCAATATTGATTTGATTGTTTATTTTGAGAAGTCAATCGATCTCTTTACTAGTTAGTCATCTTGCTCGCCATCCTCGTTTTGAATTTTCCTTCAAATTCAATTACTTTAGACCAAAATGGTATTTGCTAAACTAAAAAAGAGTTACAAAGAACATCTATTCAAAAAATTAAATTTTCCTTAAAAAAAACGTAATATTTTTTTTTTTAAATGCACATAAATGTGGGCAGGAAATTACACAGCCTTTCCTGTTCAGGCGTGGCTGTAAATGTCGTAAGGGGGAATTAATCTTGCGACGTGTGTGGGGCTCGAATCAACACTCCCTCGGTGTTTACAGGGTATTCTTTATGCTCTTATCCACTAGGCCGCCCAGCCCCCAAAACGTAATATTTTGAAATAATATTTTAAAACTCCTAAAAAACTACTATAATATATTTTTTAAAACCGAATTTTCCAAATTGTCTATATGGAAATGAATTTTCGTACCTAATAGATTTCTGATTACGTATATTCAAATAACAGAAAAGAATAACAAAAGAATAGTCCTTCAAAAGGATAAATGAAAACTTCATAAAATCTCTAATCACATAATCTTAGAAGCATTTTTATATACATACTACTGCGGTTGTTAACATTTTATTGGATCTAGATCTATCATTTTTATAATATTTTTAATATTTTACTATAAACAAACATTAATCAATGACTTAATAGCCCTAGTTTTCATTATATTAAAATTTAACAAAACTGTTTTGAATGTGTCTGTGTTAGTTTTTTTTTTTTTTTTGTATCATAGGACCTTTTGGTTTTTTTTTTTAATAGAAAGTGAAAATTTCATGATAATTTATTGTTGTCTTAATCAATAAACAGATATAAAACATATAAAAAAAAAAAAAAACATATTTTATATCTGTTATGTATGTATTTTACACACAGATAATGATTAAATTCTAAAAGAAAAAACAAAAAAAAATATCGCGTAAAACATAACGGTATTTAAACACGCAAATAAAAATTACGGTTTAATGTCTATATATTTGGTATAGGTCATTAAAGATACAAACGTGAAACATAATTTTATTTTTGTTTTGAAAAAGAAAAGAAAATATTCGAATCAAACAAAAAAAAAAAAAAGGATTGGAATATTGTGATCCCATTCAATTTTGTGTGTTTTTTTTTTTTTGTTTTTTCCAACCACACCCACTTATTTAATGTGAAGAAAGGCGTTATTCAATAAACCAAAAAAAAAAATAAAATAAAAGTCAAAGAAAAAAATGAAAACTTAGGGATTTTCTTCAAAAATTAAATATAGTTTTTAAGAAAATAATTTTAAAGTAACCTATTGTTAGAAAATGAAAATAAAAGTTGTAAAAATGGTATATGAAATACAAATAAAAATGAATAACGTTTAAAACACCAAAAGTATGCAAATTTTTTTTTTTAAATCTGTCTACCTTTGAAAATTGAATAACGTTGACTAACTTGAGTTTGTTTAAATATAAAAAAAAAAAGCTTTTTAATACTTTTACTACATGCTAATATTTTACATTTTCGTGTCTTTTAAATCCTTGCAAGGTTTAATCACAACATTACATAAAATCTCACCTCAAATCTCAACTCATTTCAAAATTTTAAATATTTTAGTACTAAAGTTGTACTTTTAAAAGTTTAATAAAATACTATCTGTTAGTACCATAATAAATCATCTGCTTATGTACAATGAAATTGAAAAATATATCAATCTAAATTTAAGAGGAATTAGAATTTGTTATTAAGGTAGAAAAGGAAAAGCTCAAAGGTCAAATAAAAAATTGCAAAAAGGAAAAGTTCAAATAAAAAGTTGCCGTAGATGAAAATAAAAAAAGCAGATGAGTTCACATATCATTTTTGTTGAAATATGCGACCATGTAAATGAAACTTAACTTATTTTTCGACTTTTCGAATCTATTCTCTAATTTTAATCTGCATGCAGATAACAAACATGTAACAAAAATCAGTAATCAGTTTTATATTGATAAAATTTTGTCTGTTTTTTGTCTATTCGAGTCGAATCGAATATATTTTTTTAATTAAATATTATATAATGTGGTTTTTAATTAATTTGTTGTCTGTTACTGTTAGCCATTTTTATTACTAATTCATTATTTTTAAAATGAAATATATTACTAAGATTTTAATTCTTTAAAGATTGGTTTCCAAATATAAAAATTGAAAAGATATTTGCTATTTTATTCCTTTTAAATCTGAACTAACTGAATAAAGTTAAAAATAACGCGGTTCGAAATTAGTTATGAACATCTGTAAACAGCTTAAAATAAATCTATAATGTTGGTGTTATTATAGCAACTATGGGCTAGAAGGATTGTTCCCAAATGACAAGCGTAAACACATAAAGATGAATTTTAAATAACTTAGAAACTCTTATAACACGTTAGAACAACTTGTTTCTTATTTTTTTTTTTTTTATGACGTTAAACGAAAATATTTTTATAATTTTCTTAAAAGAAAAAATTCAAAACAAATTTTTTTTTTTGGACGTGATTTTCAAATATCATTTAAAATAGGATTGGTTCGGAAAATTTATGAAAATTTAAAATATCACAGAAAATATAACTAAAAACTTAAAAATCAAAAAACAAAAAACAAAAAAAAAAAATAAAAATGAAAAATGATTTTATATCGTGATATAATTTTTTCATTTCACGTTTTAAGTCACCTTGAATGATTTCATATAATTTTTTTTTTTTTTGTTTTTAGGTAATAATTTATTTTCGAATCAATAATTATTTTAAATTTTTAATGTAAGAAATAAAATTAATCTAATAAAGAACTTATAACATTAATTTAAAAATATATTTTTTAACTTTACGTTTGTTTTTTATTATCCTTGGTAAGTATTTCAATGCCTATTCTGTAAAATTGTTAAGCACCAAATAAGTTTTTAATTGTTTTACATTTTATTACAAATTTCAATTTCATATAGGTATACCTATTTTTAATTCAATATAGGTATCAAAACCTTGTATCCTTGTAATTTTTCTAAAATTTTAATTTAAATTTTATTAATTTTTGTACATAATATAGGTACCTACCTAAATTAAATTTTTATTACTTTAAAAAGTACTCTAAATTATTACGTTGTATCTCAGTACGTGAATACACACCAATCACAGCCTTTTTTCACAAAATTTTTTGCGAAAATCGAAAATTTTAACAATGTGCCTCATTTCCTCTCAGTTCTGAAAATTACAATAGGCACCTACATAGGTAGGTACCATATTTTCTTTACTTTACTATCTCATCTAAAATCATTTCTTTTTAATCTGTTTTGTCTGTTATGATACATAATTACTTGGTACAGAAAGTTATTTGTGTGGTTGTTTAAGGCTACTGTAAAGAGTACATAGCTGAAATTCTGAAGCTCTGAAAGATCTGAAGTTTTTTTCTTTTATCTTGTTATTATTTTATCAAATAGAAGATAACCATTATCAGTTTTAAATTACTTATATATAGTTAAACATATCCAATAAAAGTTAGTTTTAGTCAAAAATCATAGAGTGTAGGTAAATTTGTAATATTATTTATATCATCCTTTTCAATCATTTTCCTATCATTTGTAAATTCCTATTTAGAAAAAAAAAAATTGAATCAATAAAAAATTATTTTTTATTAATCATTTTTCGTACTACCCAACCCAACAATCTAATAAATCATAAACAAAAACAATGATTAAAACAATATGTTGCTATACATTAAAATTAAATTCTGGCAACATTACAGCATTGAGAAAACAAAATATAAAATCAAATACAAAATTAAATTTATTTGTTTTTTATTTTTTTTTATTTTTATTTTTAAAGTTATAAAATTTATAAATACGTTATATATTTTATGGTTATGTATATGTATCCATATTCTTTTACGAAAGAAAAACACCTCATGTTTCGTTAACCTTCAAAAAATTCGATATCTTTTAAGATAAATGTTGCATGCAACAATTGCAAAATAATTTTTTTATGCATTAAAAACCACCATCTACCAAAAAAAAAAAAAATTATTTTTTTTTTCAATTTAAATCTAAATTTTTATGAGTGTGTGTGTGTGTTTTAACGAAAACTGTAACACTATTAAATTAAATTGTATAAACACGTGTAAAATTATATTTTATTTACATAAAATTTAAAGCCGGAAAATTTCAAATTTATCAACACATACGTGTGTCGTGTAGTCAATTCTGTTAAGAAAATGTATTCATATAAGAATACATTATGTTGCTTATATGTTTTGAGAGAATATAATACATACATATAATATGCAATATTATAATTTATAGATTATATAGGCCTGTAAAAATTTCGTTAAAAAATAATTAATTCTGTGTGTTTGTAAGTCGAAATACATATAAATTTTGTATTTTTTTTTTATATGTATTAATTATATAAAAGTCAAAACAAAAAACAGCTGATTTAGCATTATTTCAAATTAAAACTGTAAAAATATTTTCAATATGGATATCTCAATGTAACGGTATTAGTGAGTATTATTTTATTTTCAATATACTGAAAGTAAAAAACAAAAAAAAAAAGTAAATTGAATAAAAATGTTGATAGATAATTTTCAGACATATTATAATGTTGCTAATATAAAAAATAAATTTTGAATTTGAATTAAAAATGCCATATAGATACCAGCTACCTATTCAAATATTTTTTTAAATGAATTGTTTAAATTCTAAATTTTTCTAAAAATTCTAAAATTTATTTCTAATACGTATATATATATTGTATGTACATACATAATATAAGATGCATAATTATTAATTATTTTAAAAACAAGAAAATTAATTCATTTAAAATAAAATAAGTACACACATATTACATATGGATAGGTAGTACAAGTATGTTACAGGTATTTTAAACTGCACTTTTGCAATAAAAAGTACATTGCGTCATAAATGCACAGTCTCAAAACTTTTCAAATCTCAAGCTGCATCATTAATTCATAAACTCACAGTTTCAAAACTTCTCAAATCTCAAGCCACAAAAACTCACAATGGCAAAACAACATAAAATTTTCAAAAATTAACGACGATGCACGACAATACATCATTATTAAAAAAAAAAAAACCAGCTGTTTTAAAACAAACATTTCAATATATATTGAAACAATATGTATTGAAACAATAATAATGTATTTATGCATACATATATAATAATAATGAATTCATACATATTCTACACACATAAAATATTATAATTTTTTGAATGTGTTTGTATATATTTTTCTTTATTTTTCCTTAACTATGTTTTTATGAGCAATAATAAATTGTTGCTAAACATGTCGTTTGAAACAAGAAAATTTTTTTGATATTCTTATACTTACACAGTACACATAAGTACATACATATATATATTTTTTTTGTATCTACAATGTACATATTATGTAGAATGTAGATTGTAGATTCTTCATAATATGTACTTTTTTTGTATGATAAAAAAGTATCTGACATATTGTTTTGACATATGTAATAAAAACAGATACAGTACAAAATGTACTACACAGATACTATTTTATCGTTTGTAGATACTCTTATAATTATTATTTTTTGACATGATCAGATGGTGATATTGTGATAATGATTTTGATGATGATGATGACAATAATAAGTGAGAGATTCTTTTAAACTGGTTTAGTGGTTTCTTTTATCTTGTTCGTCTTTTTTTTTTTTTTTTCTTGTATGAACTTTTTCTGTGCACACACATCTGTATTCTGTTTTTTCGTATCTTGTATTCTTTTTTTGTATTGTGAATTGTAATTGTGGAATACTGAAAATTGAAATGTATCTTTAATGAGAAAATATACATATGTATTATGGTATATAAATGTCTAGTACTACACTACTGCATAAGTATGTTATGTTGCGAGAGAATCAAGTTTTTTCCATTTTTTTCTCAATATTAAAATGAAAAAAAAAAAAATTTGTGAAAAGAAAAAGAACTATTTTATTTTTAATACTAGTTACTTACTACTTAAGATAGTATTTAAAACTAAAATTGTATTGAATGTTGTTGTTATTTTTCTATTTTCTTTTGTTTTATTATGTTCATATGATATAAATATATGTATATATATAATATACATATGTATAATTTTAGTTGTTCTTGTACATTAAGGGGGGTATCAATTGTTTTTTAATTTTCTGCAACAATAATAATCAGTTCACTTTTTGCTGCTGCGTCGTGTAGAACGTGTCGGTATATAACCCAATTTTTTCAATTGTATTTTCGTTTTTTGATTTTTTGAAAATATTTTTACTTTTTTTTTTTTTTTTGTCGTTTTTTGGTTTTCTTTTTTCAATACAAAAACAAAATTGAAAACAGAATGAAATAAAAAAAAAAAAAAAATTATAAAGAAAATAAAAGAATAAATACGATAAAATACCTATAAATTAATAACAATATTTTAACAAATTTTAATTTAAATTTTTTAAATATCTTGTAAACGGAACGTCGTTATTTTTCGCGTCCGTCAAAAACAAATCCAAGCTATAAAAATACAGCAAAAAAAAAAAAATTTTTTTAATTAATGTTATAAATATTATTGGTATTTAAATTAGAATTTATTTAAAAGAAAATTAAATAAATAAATAATAAAACAAAAAAGAAAAAAATTATAATTAACTGTTAATTAATCAGTTAAAAATATATTTAAAAAAAAAAAAAAAATTTTTTTTTAATTAATTAAATAAAAGTTATAATACCCTTTTTAAGTTTATTAAAAAAAAAAATAAAATTTTTGTAATTTTATTATTAAAACAAAACAAAAAATAAAAAAAAATAAATAAAAACAGTTATACCTACCTATTAGTTTAAAATTAAAATACATTTGTTTAAATAGCGATTTATTTATATAAAAAACTTTATATTAAACCTATTTAAATATTAAAAAAGAAAAATTTTTAAAAATTAATTTAAAGAAATAAAAATATAAGAATTTAATAATTTTTCATACACCAGGTGTATTAAAATACAGGTAATTAGGGCATATCAAAAAAAAAAAAAGTAAAATAAAATAAAAATAAAATAATGTTAAAACAGAAAAAAAGAAAAATACCAAATTGTTATGCAAAAGAAATATTAAAAATAAGAAAAATTCAAATAGAAAAGAAATGAAAAGATTTACAATATATATATATATATATATATATATATACACATATATATGTATATAGTGATTTAAAAAAAAAAAAAAATATAGAAAGTTGGAAAAAATAATTGAATTTTTATAGAATATTTTGTTCTTTTATTTTCTGTTTAATTTTTTCTTCGACTTTTTTACTTTTTTTTATAATATCTGAGAAATTATAAAGAAGCAAAAAAAAAAAAATGATTTTATCTTATAATAGGATATAATTATTAAAAAAGCTAAAAATTCTATTTCAAAAATTTGGATTTAAATTTGGAATAAAATTGTTACTTATATGTTCAAAAAAAAAAAAAAAAAAATGGAATAATATTTTATTTTAATGAATTTTAAAATTGTTTTGGTAAAAATTATAATTATATATTTAATTAAATATTAAAAGAGGAAATAATTATTCATATAGGTATATATTTATTCATATTTATAATGAGAATAAAAAAAATATATATCTATAGATACAATTAGATTGACAGTTTAATATTTTAATTTGACAAGAAGTTTTATTTATAAACTTGTTAAATATTTAAAAGATGTTGTGAACCCAGTTTCTTTTCCTTATAATATATATACATTATGTTTTATTCATTTGTTTTAGAAAGTATATCTTTGTTAGATTAAAATAAAATTAGATTTTAATAGAATATTTTAATAAAGGTAAATAAGATTGGAAAAAAAAATTAAATTTGATATCTTTTAAATTAAATGACTGTCTAATTACTTAATCTGATATAATAATCTTCAGTTGTATCAGATTAAATAATTACAAATCAGATAATGTTTTTCTGATCATTTTTAAATTATTATAATAATATATATATCTGATCTTAAATATAGATACATATATATATAAATAAAGATCAAAAAAGTACTGATCATTAAGATCATAATTTTAGAAAAATTTCTGAAAAAAACTCGTAATTGTTCAATTAATTTTTCATAAAAAGAAGACATACTTACCTACATTAAAATATAATATCGATATTTTAATAATTAATTTTTGATTTAAAGAGTTAATTTCTAAACGTTTTTTTTTTTTTTTGTATTCGAGCCATCCTGTTTTTTATCTTTTATATAAAGTTTTAACAAAATCTTTATGAAACTTTGAACAGAAACCGAAAATAACAGATGAATGAAATGTAAAAGAAAATGAACATTGATTGTTATTAAAAACATAGAATTTGAACTATATGCGTAGGCATTTAAGGCGAAAATAATCAGCCGGTTTTAAGATATATCAACTGTATTTAAATTAGACAATTTAGTACTACGATGATTTTTAAGTTTTTATAAGTTTATCGTTACGGGGTCTTGTCCACCGTAATAAAAGTTTTAGTTAAGGGTTTATTAATAATGGAATTTTTGGTTCATATCCCGTATAATACGCGAACCTTCTTGTTAACCCCTTCTATATTTGAAAATCTATAGTATAAACCTAGAGTCTAGTGTTTTGCCATATATCAATTTGGATTTGACTTGAATTTTACTTAAAAGCTGAATGTCAAAAACAGTTTTCTGGCAACACTGTAAATTGTTCTAGTTTGCTCCCGCTTAATAAATAAATTAAAATTAATAATGTCATGACAGAAAAAGTTCTAACCAGTCTTTCCCAGGTCCAGATTCCTATTTCAGTATAACTAAGAACTTTTTTTAAACTGTTTTTTTTGTATTGATTCAGCTGCTATTCGTTTTTGTTTTATCACAATTAATTAAATATATACATAACTACATACTTATATAATTTCTGTACTAATAATAGCAAATTATAAATATTATAATATGGCATAAAACATATTCAATTTATAAGGTTATAAATTCAAAACATCCAAATATCCAAAAATATAAACAAGGAATTTTAATTTATAGTTAACTTATAAAGCCTACGATAGATAAGATTTCCCATTGTCCCAAGCACACAGTAATTAAGTCCAAAATTATTAATATCAGTTTATAAGAATTTGCATGCCCAATATTATTTTCATTACCCTAACACATGTCCCAAAAAGTTGTGTATTATAATAACCTCATTTTCTTAAGGCATTATATTCTCTCTTATTTCAAAATATGGGAGTAGTACAGAAAAACTTATCAGTTTAAAAAAATGTCTATTTTAAATAAATTATCACATTTTTATTTAGAATTTTATAACTCACAGAAAGACTGAGAGACATATAAAAATTTAAAAAAAAATTTTTTTTTTTTTAAATCCACAACATTGGATTTCCACGTTAGATTTTAATTTGATTTCGAAATGAAAAATTATCAGTACAATAATGACTGCCTAAATTTAGTCAAATCATAACAATACTTTAGAATTTTGTATATATATAGTGTATGTTTGGACCACATTCAACTTAATGCTGCCCATACAAGGCGGACTAGGTTGTAAACTTGGTACGCGGACAGATTTAAGAACCATACCACACACTTATCCAACCTATCATTCAACCGTTGTAATTATGTACTTTATATTTTTATTATTTTCTCAAATCAAAAAATCTCAATTTTAAAATGACATTTAAGTTGTACAACTTGCCCATACACGATACAACTCAACTACAAACCAAAGACTCCGCCCACAAAAATCAAAAGTTTTTTGATATTCTTCCAACCAACTTTTCAACCATCAAAATGGTTTTACAACTTGCCCATACACGATACAACTTATCAAGTCCGCGTACTAAATTTTCAACCTAGCCCGCCGTGTGTGAGCAGCTGAGTAAATTCAGACCTAAATAAATTTCAAAAAAAAAAGGAAAAAAAAACAGGTACAATAAATTACAATTTTCAACCATTTTGCAGTCAATTTTATAGTCATAAAATAACTAAAATATTAAATTTCATAACACCAAAGTTTTTTTTTTGTTTTTTTTTTTAATTATACATATTTACTTGTCATTTACTTTTTTTTTTTCTTAATTTAATATTAAAATATTTTTATTTAATTTGTATTTTTCTTTAATCTAAAAAATTTAGAATAGAACTAAGGAATATTTTAATTAAAAATTTAAAAACCTTAGAAAATTGTTAAAAAACAGAAATAAAAAACCTTTATTATAAATATAAATAAATGAACAAAAATATTGATTTTTATTTTATTTTTTAAAATGAAGAATAAAAAATTTTAAATAAAATAAAAAGTTGTATTTAAAAAAAAAAAAGAAAAAAAAATTTGTGGTGAACATAATTAATTTCTTAATAAAAAAAAAAATAATTGATTTGTTCTTGACCTTTTTCTTAAGTTCATACCTATCACAAGGATTGTGTTTAATTTTTTTGACCCCCTTCTTTTTTCTTTTTTCTTCATTATAATATAACGATATATGTATTATGTATATATATATAAATATAACTTAAGAACTTTTTTACATATCCATATGTACATTTATAATTATTTTTATTTATTTTATTATACCCGTACGATAGGATCGGGTATAATAAAATTACTCCTCCGTTTGTAACACCTCGAAATAAGCGAGCTAGATATACCTTCAAAGGTATGGATCGGATCAGAAAAAAATTCTAAGACGTTTGAGCCATATCCGTCCGTCCGTCCGTCTGCCCGTCAGCACGCTAACTCAAAAACTAAGAAAGCTAGAATCTTGAAATTTACATAAAATATTCTGGGAGTAATTTGTAGGTTCCTTATTTTTTTTGGTTGAGTTTGGATCAAAACTTAGACTCATTTCAGAAATTTTTTTTGTATCACTCCCCGTTTAGAAACTGTAAGGGGTAAAAAACTGAAAATTTCCTATTTTTAAACACCTGTAACTTGAACACCTGTTATAATTTTGTTGAAGTAATACACACAAATTAAAGCTTCAACATTATACTTTTATTTCTGTTAACAACTTTTTTTAATAATATAGGGTTATTTTATAATTGACGAAAGTGTTACTTGATTTTTTCAAATTTTCTAACAAATTTCTTTAACAAATTTTTGACATTTTGTTTTACTCGATAATTTGAAATTGTTGAAGATATAATGCGTAGTACAAAAAAATGTAAATAAATAAACAACATAACGGTAGCTTGAAGAATTTTTATTTATATGATATTGATATACATACATACTTATATAATATCATGTTTATTTACATATTGTATATGTCACTGATGAATGAATGATAAGAGTATAGATGTATATTATATAGCGCCGTATTTCCATACATATATATGTATTTTATTGTACTTATAAGAAATTATTCTATGAATGGAAATATTTTTAAAGAAATATTGCAATGTATGGCGATATTCTTATAACAATATAAATATACTATGTACGCATTAATATAATATAATATTTAAAATTATATTTACTATTTTGTATTAAGTAAATTTAATATACATTTACCGCTTTGTATTAAATGGTACTATAGAATATTTGAAAAAGTTTTGGATTGATAATCGTTATGTGGAAGGTTAGAATCTGCTTTTGAAGAATGTACATATAAACATACAGTTTGAATATATGTACAACCCATAGTTCTAGAAATTATAAAATCCACCGAAATTATTTTAAAATACTAAAATACTAAAAAAATAATATTGTAAGAGTGACAGGCTGTGAACATACTAACGGTTCGTACGGGTATCTAAGAGTTG
The DNA here is from genome assembly GCA_947095535.1 of Poecilobothrus nobilitatus. Taxonomy (NCBI): domain Eukaryota; kingdom Metazoa; phylum Arthropoda; class Insecta; order Diptera; family Dolichopodidae; genus Poecilobothrus; species Poecilobothrus nobilitatus. The sequence goes on along the minus strand of OX352774.1, from coordinate 74,680,601 downwards.
ACAAAGGCAACTGTATTCTTTCTCGTTTTTTGTTTTATTTTATTATTAAAAATGTACATAGGCATACATATAATACATCATATATGTGTATTTTTGTATATACCAACAACTAATGCACCTAATACATATTATTATATAGTTGTCATATGATTATTTGTTCGGTTCTTTAATTTTTTCTATTGTGCAATAATATGCAGTAGTGCACAATCATTATTTTTTTTTTATTGTTATTGTATTATTATTATTTTTTTTTTTTTTGCAAAATTTTAAAAAGGTGAAAAGTATTTCAAGAAAACAGTAGTAAGAAAATAAAATATAGAATATGGTGTGATTGTATGATAACTGATGACATTTGTTTTAAATGCTTATTAAAATTTTCTGTTAGGATTTAAATGTTTTTTTTTTTATGTTTTAAACATAAATGACAGCAAATTTTAAATAAATTATTTGGCAGGAACCAATAAATAATCGGATTTAAGTATTCAAAAAGAGAAAATATAGCATATAAGTAGAATCTATAATATAAATATTACAAAATTTTATTTAATATTATTTTAGAAAAATTATAGATACTGAAAAATGTTTAGTATGTATTATAAATCGTATAATATGATCTTTGGAAATTTTTTTTTGCATATCACACACTATTGCATTGTATAATCTAAAACGCAACTGTCTATAGTCACATGATTTAAAACATAAAATTGAAACATATGCTTTTTTTAACAAAATGTAAAATAGAATGTGAAATTTAAGCGTGGTACTTTACTGGTTATAGCAATTCGATGGTTGTCAGAATTGCAAAAATGTGAAACTTATTACCATCGAATATATATTCCTAAAAGTTGATGATTTTTCCATTTACAATCTACCACTCAAATAATTTAAGGTGAATCTAAACAGAAACATGATTGATTTACCTTCCTACTCCCTCTATATTCGCATTTTTCCCATTCTTATCCCATCCGATATAATAAAAATTATTTTAGTACAAAGGAACATATTATCTAGATTATAATTTATGTAACTATAGATCATACAATTTGACTGAATTAATAAAAGACAATTATTTAAATGAAAAAATTTAATTGCGTAAATATTTTAAGCATTTTTATGCAACACAATTATATCAGTTGCATAAATTTTTATTATTTTTTTCCCCTATTTGAATTTATGATTTTTAATTGAACTTAGTTTTAATTTAAAACACAGTAAATATATCGAAATGGTTGACATCAATCTTAATTGAAGTTATGGATACTTAAAGTTTTATGCTAAAATATTTATATACTGCGCCAGATACTTTAACTACGATTGCAAACGGCATTAGCAATTTTAGTATTTGTTTTCTATTGATCTGAGTATTAAAATAAATAGTTGTAGATGTTTAATACAAAAATTGGGTTCTGAATATTTGAATAGTAAAGAAATCGGACTTTATTGTTTTGAGTTTTTGATCTTTAGACTTAGCGTAACGAGTTAACGGATCCGATACATTTTTTCCCTCTTATTTTACTCATCTTGGGAGCATAGGGCCTCACAAAGTTTCTAAATCTGATTCTATTTTGAGACAGTTGTTAAATTTCTGACTATATTTTTCCACTGTTTTCTAATTCTTTCTGGACTGATCTGCGCCACATTTCACTTGGTCTGCCTGTTCTTTTTTTAACCTTGCGGATTCAACTTTATAGCTTGTCTATATAGCTTTACTCTATAGCTTCTTTTACCTTGCGCGTTTCACTCTAATGTAGTTTCTCAGGGTGTGACCCAACCATTTTCACTTTCTTTTTTTTAATTCGGTGTTCACGGGTTCATTATTCCTTGGCTCAAAACTTGAACTCAATTTATCGAACAGTAAGCATGATCATGCAAATATGAAAATTTATTTAAAATGTCGTAGTACCGGAACGGATTAACGAAACTTTTCAAAATTTTGTCAAACTTGTTCTTTAAAGCCATTAAAGTGAGTGCAAAACCAATTGAACCACAGTTTAGGTATGCTCATCTTTTTTTACTTTCTTTAGATTGTATTTGTGGTATAAAATATTTTAGATATAGGTAAGTACTGAATGGCGTATAGAATGTTTTTGATAGGTATTACTGAATTAAAATTCTAATCATTATCATGATTAAAAGAATAAATGTTAAATCATAGATACCTTGATTTTAAAACGATTAATTCAATAATTAATATTTATATGTACAAAAATGAGTTATTTTCATTATATTTCATTATGTCTAGAAGTTTAGAATAGTTTTGACTGACGCTAAGAAATAAATTCGTAATCAAAAATTAATTAATTTCGGAAGAAAATTTAGGTGTTTTTGTTTCACTATGAAATAAATTCGATAAAACTACAATTGAAATATGTAATATGAAAGATAGAATTGGTTTCAAAATTTTAAAATTAAGCGTTGGTGATAAAATCCACAAACAGAAATCTATAAATCTATAGTTTTTTAATACAAACAGCAGTTAATATTGTTCATTTAGAGATTATAGTCCTAATTTCATCATACTTAATTGTATGTTAGTAAATTATGCTAAATTTTCAAAACTGTTGCTCTAAAGATTAGGCATCTTGAGAACTGTAATTGCTCTAACTATTAAAGGTTAGCTATCACGAGAAAAATGTAAACGTCTTCGTAATAGACATAAAAATATTCAGACTACGGTCATTATTATATAGTATACTTATTACTGAACCACTGCTAATGTTTATACTTCCGTACATTCTGGCTTTAAGTATTACTTTCTTAACATTATTATCAAAAAACTTAATTGTTTTTGGCAGCATTCTGATTACACAGCCTTGCCTGTTCAGGCGTGTCTATAAATGTCGTAAGGGGGGAATAACAATAACAACGTGTGCAAGATTTGAACCCACACTCCCTCAGTGTTTACTGCGTATTTTATACGCTCTTACACACTAGGCCCCCATTTTGAAATATATTTTATATAAAAATACTATATATAGGTTCTATATAAAAATACTATATATAGGTTCTATATAAAAATACAGATATAGAAGTTAATCTGTATTTTATTTAAACTTTAAAGTGAAGGTTTTAGAGATTTAAAGAGATTTAAAAAGAAGGTTTTCTAAACACTTCAAACTTTTATATAAGTACTTATAGTAAATAATAATACTAATAATACATATACGTACATAAATCACATATGATTTCTGTAATAAGTACCTATATTATAATAATTTTTTAAAAATATACATAACATATACCATATATATAACAAACTTATAATAAATAATATACTTACTCGTATATATGCATTTAATCGAAAGATTTTCTTTGGAATTTAAACTTTTTGTCCTCTGATACTTTTTTACATTTTTTTTTTTTTTTTTATCAATTGAAATTTCAAAATTTTATTAAATTTCCATATTATATGAACAATTATTAATTGAAAATTGTAATAAATCAAAAAATAAAATATAAATATTCATATTTAAACTAATTTCATAAAAAAAAAATAAATTAATTTTTATTCAATAGGTTTTTAATTGAATTTATAAGTAAAAAAAAAATTAAATAAAAAATTGATAAAAAAAATTATTTGTGGTTCTCAGATAAATTAAAATTAAAAAAAAAAAAAAAAAAAGAATTTTTGAATTAAAATAAAAGTTTCATATCATATCAAAAAACCACATTTGGTAGTACTTAAGTATATTGTTTTGTTAACTTTTCCTTAATTGTGTGATTCTAAATCGGGGTTTGCTTTTAACATAAAAATATTTAATTGTTGTTGTTGTTGTATATTTAATTTGTATTTATTACAATTTGCATTTATAGAATTGAGAACAAAATTACAATTCCCTGATAATTAAAAAAAAAAATGTGTTATCAGTGTCCATTATATGTACATATATACGTACTTATATACACTTAAGTATAAAAAATATTTAATTGTTGTTAGTATGTCAAAAGTTCTATGATTATTTTTAATTTTATAGTATGTTATTTTATTTTTTATTTTTTATAATAAACTTAATATGTATTTTACTTTAGATATAATAAGTTAAAATATGATTAATAATGCCATAAAAATTTAAAGTTTGAAATAAAAACAAGTAATGGAAAAAAGTAAGGGATTTCAAAAAAGGACATTTCGAAAATTAAAAAATATTCCATAATAACACTGGAGCAAAAAGTAGATATATATTGAATATAAATTACGTATTTTATTAATAGAAATTTATGAATAATAATGAAAAATTGAGAAAAATTAAGTCACACTTTCGTCTATTATTAAGAAAAGTTGTTAACACAAACAAAAATATAAAAAATAGGAGTCTCGGTGGCCTAGCGAGTAAGAGCGTATAAAATACGCTGTAAACACCGAGGGAGTGTGAGTTCGAATCCCACACACGTTGTAAGAGTTATTTCCGCTTACGACATTTACAGCCACGCCCTTTTCTTCACATTTATGTGGCAGAGAAATGCACTAAAAAAACAAAAAGAAAAATATATAATGTTGGAGCTTTAATTTTTGTGTACTTATTACTTCAAAAAAATTTGGACAGGTGTTAAAAAATAGAGAATTTTTAGTTTTTGACTCCTTACAGCTTCTAAAAGGGGGGCGCCACAAAAATATTTATATTCTGAAATATAATTTCAAAATATAATACTTATTTCAAAAGATCTAACACCTCTGAAAATTTCAAGCTTCTAAGTTAAACCGTTTGAAAGATAGAAGTAGTCCAAATTTTTTGCAAAAATTGAATTACACACAACGGTATTTTAAAATACCGTATGGCAAAGCGACATATTTTTTTATGTATATTTATAAAGTTTATAAAACCAGCTATCGTTTGGCATTTCCAGATTGAAAATATGCCTTATAGAACCTATGTTATCATAATTTAAAGATAGGTCTTTTTCGAACTTTGTAGGGATGTAGCTTCATAACGGGTGGGGCTATGGAAAAAAGTTCTTCCACAAAATTAGTTTTTTGGCGATGCCTATCCGTAGTTAAAATTTTACTGCTTTATTTCAAACGGTGTAAAAATTTTGTAAACACCCAAACGGACAGATGGTCAGACGGACGTTATACGGACTGATGGGCTGACGGATAGAGTCAAACTAATAAGCACATTTTTTAAAAATTTTTTGAAAATGTGTTAAAAAAGGTTTTAACATGTACATAGTGTACAAATTCGAGAAGAAATTCATTGCAGTATTTTCGAAATTGAATTAAATTTTCCATAATTTGTAGATATTAAAAAGTTTCAGCAATCTTAAATTGTTTTGATTCTCTTTAAATCTTATGTGATCTTGAATAGAAGGGATAATGATATTCTCAAGAATAACCGGTTGAACAAATAAGATATCAGTGAGTTGTCGTCATGATTTAATAGAGACATCATCATTGAAGAGAATTAAAACTAATTAAAGATAATTTATCTTTATACATATAGAAGTATATAGTGAATCAGAATACATAGTGAATCAGTTCAACGTAAATTGTATGAAACGAAATATCGTTATTTTTTTTTAACTGATCCAATATAAGATTGAATATCTATACGACAATAAGGTGACGAAACTAAACTTTACTTGCATATTCAAGAATTGAAGAATTGTCCTAACATAATAAGTAATGAAAAGATGTTTTGTGATATATGGATCAGAAAATTTTTGTACCAAAGAGTTTAAATAATCTCTTTAACTATAATACTATATGGTGACCTTAAAAATTCAACCATTATCAAGAACAAAACGCAGGTCAGACACACAAATTAACCCGTTTTAATATTTACTCGTTTATTTAGGTACTTTTAATTAATGATTAAATTACAGTGGAAGACAGAAAAGTACTCATAATTAGGCATTTAGTGGCATTTAATAATTAAAACCTTTTTTTTTTTATAACATAAAATTTTGCGTTGTGGCACACAAGTCTATTTGTTTTTTTCTACATTCATACGTATAATTTAGAAATATACAAATTAATACAATACAATACTTACAATAAAATATAATATAAATATTATTTTAATTATATTCTAATGTCTCCTCCTCTAATCTCCTCCTCTAAAAATCTCTAATTCCACTCCTCTATATTAAAATCTTTTTGGGTCCCACTTATGGTTCAGCCGTTATTTTATGTGTACGCGTATATTGTGCATGCGTTAAATGTACGGGAATATTATGTACGCGTTATGTGTACGTGAGTACTCAGTAGTTAAAAGGTAGTGTTCATCAGCTGATGATTTTACTGCCGTTTAAGAGATGGTTTTAAAAAATAAGAATCCCGTACATTAAAGTGGTCTTACTCAATTTGTTTCATATTATCTGAAGATTAGAAAATTCCTTACGAAAAAAATAAATAATATTGAAAAAATATTACCAAAAAAAAAAAAAAGGCTTCACAGCATTTAAATAATATTCAATTACTCATATATGTATATAATTAAAATAAAATTAGATATAATTAACTTCTGAAATTAATTTTAATATTATAAGATACTGAAAACCAAATTAAGTACTTATAAAATTCAATTATTTTTTCCAACTTATAGTTAAGTAATAGTTAATATGATTAAAAACAATATATATATACATATATATATATTTATATACTTAAATAATTAATAATAAAATAAATTTATTTTATAGTTTTAAATAGTTCCTATAATATTCAATGGTGGTAAACATATTTTGCAACTAAAAAAAAAAATATTTATTAAAAATAAAAATTTTCAAGATATTTTTAATAAAATTTAAGAATTTCCTGTTTAATAAAAATAAAATCTAATTTTAAACTAAATTAAAAAGAAGTTAATTTTAATTTTTTTGTTATTGTAAAGCAGAAAAAAAAAGTGTCTATTAAGAAAATATCTATAAATAAAAAAAAAAAAAAAAAATTAAATAATATCATAGAATTTATTCAGTGTAAAAGAATCCTATCCTATATACTATGGATAATATTTGTCTTAACAAAAAAAAAAACAAATTTCTTTAGTCTGTTAATAGTGAATTATTTAAAAAAGTTTTAAAACATTACCATAAGTATAATAATTCATAATCAACAGTAAAAAGTTAAAAGTAGAATTTAATTACACTAAATAAGTATACTAAAAATATAAACTTAAGTACATCCTTATATACACAAATATTCTCATTTCTTATATTAATATATAGGAATTATTTATTTAACAAATAAATACATATTAGTTTATATACTATTAGTGTTCAAATTAAATACATAGATTGTTTATTTAAGAATTTACAAAAAACTACAAAAAAAAAAGTATCTAATAGATAGAATCTAATCTATCAACACAATTTACTTTCCACATATCGTAGTGTATATTTTTCAAAAAAAAAAAAAAAAAAATAACAAAAAACAGCCTCCCCCCCGTTCCGTACACAACATTAAAAATTAAAAGTAAATAAACGTAAAAATAATATGTTCCTATAAATTAAATAAATTAAATAATAAAAAAAAATTTTAAACAATATAAAAATAAGTATTAAAAATATTTAAAAAAAATAAAAAAAAAGAATATAAAATTATTATTAACCCATTTACTTGCAAAAAAAAAAAACAAAAACATTTAAAACAACAACAAAAGTAAAGTTTAGTTTAAAAAGGAGAACATTAATAACACGTTACATATTTATATATGTATGGATATTTTATTTTTTTTTTGTTTCTTATTGTTTTTCTAAAACAACAATTCTGTTATCATTATATCTTAAGATATAAAATTATAAAAAAAAAATTTTTTTTTTAATATTAAATTGAAAGAAAACTCGACGAAAGAGAACGCGCAATCTCATACACAAAATAAAATTCTTTATTAAATAAAAGAACGCGAAGTTTATAATCGTGATTCATATATATATAATATAGATATACATATGTTTACATTCATTCATATATTATTGTAAATTTTTTATAAGGACAACAACGACAATATAAAATTATTTTATTTTTTTTATTATTTTTTTTTTTATTGTTGTTGTTGTTGTTATTCAGTTTTATTGTATATCCTGTATTGTTGGTTTATTATATTTACCATATATCCTTTTATGATAAACATATGGTATATATATATATAATATATATACATATAAAGCATATTATGTTGATCCTTAAATTCTTATCTTAACTATATAATGTTTATTTAATTTTCCAAAATAACGGTATACTTATTTATTTATATTATAAAGGAAATAAAGTTAAAGAAATAATAATAATAATAAATAATATAAGGAAAGGACAACAATAAAAATAACAATAATAATAATAAGATAAGTAAACAGGATATTATATATAAACTAACCAAAATTAAAATTATTAGATTCTATATAACGTGATCCTTTTTCTTAAATTCATATCACAAAATATATCCGGTTTATATATATATATATATATATATATATATACAAACAAATAAATGTAAAGCGAAAAAAAAACAAAAAGGATTGTCCAATTTCAATGATAAGGACATGATATTCCATATATGTAAGAATAAACATATGTATGTTTATATTTAATATATATATATATATATATATATATATATATATATATATATATATATGTTAAAAGGATATTCCTTATCTTAAAAGGATAACAACAAGAATAAAAATTTACAATACAAAAAAAAAAAATAAAAGTATTAATTACTCAATATTTATATATTGTAAATTTGTATATATGTGTATGTTTGTGTGTTGTTCTTTTGAGAATTTAATTTTAATTACTTTCGATTATCGAAGTGTCAAGTTTAATTTTTATTTATTTTTTTTTTTATTTTACTTTCCTTTAATAAAATATTAAAAATAATTAACATTATATATATTTATATGTATTTTTTTTTTTAATTGGATTATAAAAGATATTCAAATAAACACAAACAAAAAAGGATATTTCATTTGAAAACATTGAAAAAAATATATAAAAAAAAACAGTAGAAAAAAAGTGAATAAGTACATAATATAATAAAAAAATAAAAAACAGAACAAAAAAAAAAAAAAATCATTTTAAAAAATTTTTTTAAAATAAAAAAAAGTTTCATATTAATTTCGTATATGGGTGGTGGAATATCATTAAATAATTCATCATCATCGGCTTCAGCTGCAACATCATCATTTAATTCATCTTCACATCATCATCATTTTGGTGGTGGAGGTGGTACTGGTGGTGGAAATGTTTATAACAGTCATCAAACAAATTATTTACAAAATACAACACATTCAACAGGAACAACAATCGGTGGTTCAACATCATCATCAAGTTCAACAACAAATCAATTATTTTCAGGATTTTTAATGTAAATATTAATTTCTTACAAGCACTAAAAATGATTTTTTTTTTATTTTATTTTTTTATTTATTTTTGCAATAATAAGTAATTTTTTTTTAAAAATTAGAATTAAATATTTTTGATTAGAATTTAATGAAATTTACGAAAATTTTGATTTTATGCAATTGATTTTTAAAAAAAATTTTCTTAATTTTAATATTCTTTAAAATGATTAAAGATAAAACAATATTAATATAACAGTTAGTTATGATAAAAAATGATGATTCATAAGTTGCAGAATTGAAATTTTTCAAAAAGATTATTTAAAACATCACAAAAACAAACTTGACTCTATATTAAATTTACTAGACCTGAACCTAACGAATTTTATATTTTGAAAGTTCTTCTTTCTTATTGGTTAATGCAACGTTAGTTGCTATTGCAAGAATTAATACAATTTCATCAATTTTGTCTTTGTCCAAGGTCAACAAAAAAAAAACTCGTAGTGTAGCACAAGTCAACCTAATTTCAACGGAATGCCAATTAGGAAAATGTAGTTGATTCTCAAAGTCTACTGTTTTGAAAACAAAATCAGCATAATAGTTACGTGCGACGCCTATAGTAAATCGAACGGATAGATTTAATATTTTTCTTATTATCATTTGATACTATATAGTAATACGCTGATGAGGCTCGTTTTTACTTAAAATTCACGCGATTATTATGAAATCAAATCTTTAGTTTGACATTTAATATTTTAGTTTGTCCTTTAATATTTTAACAGTTAATATTATGATTTTCGAAATCATTCTTCTCTATACCTTTCATATTGCCAATTAGAATATTTTTAAATTATTATATACAAGAATACAAATATTCATAAAAAAATTTTCATAACGAGCAATTTTCAAGCCATTTAATAGGGTTTTTGTAAGGAAAAAAATTAAAAGGATTGAAAGTCGCTTTGTTAAGAACATTTTTTTATGAACAAGGTCATCTTCGAAAAAATTAGAAAAAAATTTTGTTAACCCTTTTTAAACTTAAAACATACATAGTTGTATAAAATTTATACAGAATTAAATCTTTTTTTAAAATGCTTAAATTTTAATTAAAGAAAATTATTGCTATTGATACAATTTAGGCCCCTGATAAAAATTTCGAGAAAAAAATCATACTTATCGATATAAAATTAAATTTTTTTATTTCTACAGTAACTATTTGTTATTGATCTCTTAGAATTAATGAATTTCGAATTTAGTATACATACTTATTAATATACATATATATTGTTCATTGTCCATTAAAACTGGTTATAGAATCTCATCTGTAGTCAGTACTATTAAAATGTGAAATTATACTTCCATAACAAATGTGTTAATCTCATCTGTTAACAATATTCCATTTTACAATTTAAACTTATTCAAAAAGAACCTTTTCAAGTTTATATTCAATTTACATTCTAATTTCAAACTTTTGTACTATTTACTTTCTTCACTTCTTTCCCCATTTAATCAAACCTACACGAACAATGCATAAAGAAATCTTTTTCTAGAGTTTGGTAAGCGCGTAAAAAAAAAAATATTGAATCTAAGTAGGTAGTATATATTATGTACGGGGTCTCGGTGGCCTAGTGGGTAAGACCGTATAAAATACACTGTAAACGCCGAGAAAGTGTGTGTTCGAATTCCACACACGTCGTAACACTTATCTCCCCTTACGACATTTACAGCCCCACCTGAACAGGAAAGATTGTGTAATTTACTGTCCACATTTATGTGGCAGAGAAATGCAAAAAAAAAAAAAATATTATGCATCTTTTGTGGATCAACAAGACTTAAAATGTATCACTCAAAATAATATCAAGAAATTACATATACTTACATCATTAACTATATAAATAATCGTTTTTGAATAAACAAAAAAAAAAAAATTATAATCTTTTGACAACTTTGTCTGTGACTTATAATCATCAATTCAAAAAATAATAATAATAATATGAATATCATTTAACTTAGAAACGAAAGTTATTTATCAAGTTAAAATTAAAATATCTATTTTTAATCTTATGAAAAAAAAAATTAATTAATTAATAAACAAGTTAAAAGCAAAAAAAATAAAAAAGAACAAAAAAAAGAACACCAGTTTCTTTAATACATAATATAACACCATTTATATTTAAAAAGAAAAAAAAATGGGCACAATCAAATAATTAAATTCTATAATGAATATGGAAATTTTTGGATTTTTTTTTTGTTTTTATAAATATTCATAGTAAAAAAAAAAAAAAAGAATAAAAAAATTGCATAAATTCAAAACTTTCGTATAATTTAAATTTTCACCTCATTTTTATTTTTTTCATTTTTTTTTATTTTTAGTTTTGCAAAAAAAAAAAAATAAAATAAAGGAATATATAATTATTTTACGCTTCGATTTGTTAATTTTTTTTTTTTAACGAAATTATTTCATTTTTTTTTACCATTTTTAAAAATTATTTTAATACGATTTTCTTTGAATATCTTTTTTTTTTTTCTTTCTAATTTTGTCAGCAGCTTTTTTTAATTTCATTTTTTAGTCTTTTGTTTTTTGTTTTGTTGTTGTTGTTGTTGTGTTTTTTTATTTGATTTTCGAAATTATTTGAATTGAAATTCTTTAAAGCTTATTCTTAAGCTAGGTTATTGTCTTTTTTTTTTTTTGGTTTTGTTTCTTTCTTTCTTTGTTATTCTTTTTTATTTAGAAAATTTTGATTGAATGAAAATAGCGTTTTATTACAATTAAAAAAAAAAAAAAAAAAAAAAAAACAAAAACATAATATTTAGAAAACCGTATTAAGAAAGTTGAAATTCTAATTTTGCTTTCATTTCTTATATTTTAAATATATATATAATGATTTATATACCTATATTTATATTAATTAAAATATATTTAAGTTTTTATTTACCTTTATAAGGTGAAAAATATATATATGAATTTGGTTTTTTTTTTATTAAATAATTGGGTAAAAAAAAAAAAAATTAATTGATTTTTCTTATGAAATTGCTAAAAATGAAATTTATTTAATATACGCTAAGTATCGCTATTAATTTTTTTTTTTAAATTAGGTACTAATAAAGACAAAATTAAATTATTGTCTAAAAAATTGATCTCTTTGTTTTAAAATTTTGAAGACGATACTTAATGAAATTTATTGAAAAACTTAAAAAATTCTTTTATAAATAGTTCCGGTTATCATTAAATTAATTTGAGTGTTAATTAAGTGTTAAGATATACAGGATGTTTCTTAGTTAACTTTATTGCTATGTAGCACTGCGTAAATCTTCATAAGTAGGTGTTTTTTTTTTGAATGAGGGCTCAGCTGAAGCTTTGCTACTTTCCAAAATACATATATGAAGATTTAAATGAAATTTTCATAATAATTGAAAATGTACTTATATGAGACACTTAAGTACATTCCATATAGAAATTCTAAAACAATACTTATCGAAAATTAATATTGCATATTTTTTTTTTTAGTTTTTATGAGAATGTCATTGAAAGATGTTTGCGAGGAACGGTACGAGCACTATTTCTCTCGTACCGTTCCTTTAATTTAGTGGAAATTTAATCAACTAAACAACATCTTCCTTTTTGACTAAACAATAGGTAGAGAATAGGTTTAAATAACATAGGTTCTTCCTAGGGAACATTTTGTTATATATAGAATAAAAAGAGGTTTAATACTTATTTTTAGGAACTTGATGAACGAAGATATTGGACGTTTTCCTTAAACTATATTGAAAATATTTTAGGGGAGATATGAAATGAAAGATGATTGCCTTTTCCCGATTTTCCAGTCACACATAAATTATGCTATTTAGAAATTTGAACTATGTAGTAATGGGTAGTAGGGACTCTACTCATTTTTCTTTTTAAAACTTTGAGTGAAGACGTTCGAATTTTTATTTTGTAGGAACAAGTTCCCATTCATACTAAGTAGATATTTGTAAAACGGAGTAAGATCTTTATCACAGTTTCTAAATCTTTATATAAGTTTTAATTACGTATAACTATATAAATATGATATGAGGTCATGCTCTGTAATATTTAATTAAAATCTAAAATTAATAAATTGTTTCAAATCGATTTCAATAGACTTTTAATAGTTAATGTTAACTATATATTCTTTATTTTAAAAGATAAAATCTTCAGATGTTACATGCCGTGCATGATAGGGCACAAATTTTTTCAGAGTTCAGTAATAATGTGTTACATTGAGGTAAATTGAGAATTGTTTAGTTTCCTGTATTTCTAAACTAAGTTGAAATAGATTTTCCTTACTTTATAAGAGTTTTATATGAAAACAGTAAAACTATTGTAAATTATATTCTTGCAAGGCCGAGGTAGTAGGTTTTAAATCTTTTTATTAAATTACAGCTTTTTATTAAGTTACTGTGATGGATTCAATTTTTGGAATTTAGATTCTGGAACTACATCCTCAAAACCTGGAATTAGAAATTTGTAATTTCGGAAATAGTTTCCCGCTGACATTACATAATAATTATGCCAATAAACATAGAAAAACATTTTAAACAAATTAACAAAATTAATTATTTATTATCTGTTTATCACAATACAATACAATCACATCACAATACAATACAATACAATCACATCACAATCACAATTACAATACAAAATTATGAAATCAAATGAGTTTGACTAAAAATGTTATAACTGAAAAATCAATAGTATAGTTATTAAATGATGTCTTGTTTGCATTAACAAAATTTTCTAAAAAAAAAGAGGTAATATATGGTATATCCATAACTACATATATTAAAATTTTATTTTCTATTATTTTTAGTTCAGATTTATAAAAAAATACTGTTCTTGTACAAATTTTTTTTTATTTAATTTAATATTTCCTAATTTCTTCTCTTTTTAAATTCCCCTCCTCATTCAACTGAATATAATTTCAAAAATATTTAAATCATCATAAACTTTTATATCAATTCTACTTGTTCTTTTCATTTAAGTAAGGAAATCATATCTTTTAATTTTTAATTTATTTCCAATTCAAATGCAAATTTCCATTAAAAAATGATCAAATCCTATTCAAAAAATGATCTAATCCTAAAAATTATAAAATTAAAAATGATTACAATGTTTTATTTCACCATATCAATTTAGATAAATTTTATAATAATAAAACGGTCGTTGGCCACCAACCATCAAAATTTTTCAAAATCAAAAAAAAAAAAAAAAAAAACAACAAAATAAAAATTTCCATATTATAAAAAATAAGCAAAAGAAAAACAAAAATTTTTCTTTAAATTTTTCCTTTTAAATAAATTTATAAACATTCCCGTTAAAATAAAATAAAATTTTTGATAAATTTTGCCAAAAAAAAAACAATTTCTTTTCCTTTTAATATAAACATTATCTGGCTTTTAATATTTAAATAAAAAAAAAAAAAAAAAAAATTTCGAAAAATTAAATAAAAACAAAAAAAAAATATTAAGAAATTTTATTTTATTTTTTTTTTTTTCATATTCATTTTGTGATCAGATGATTATTAATTCCTTTCCTCTATGGAAACACATCGCAATATAAACAAATTACGTGTCAATTTTCAATAGTACTTACACCAACAAAAAAAACCAAATTTTCACAGTAAATATTTCCACAAAAAAAAAAACATTTTTATTATATATTTTGATGTTTATAAAAAAAAAAAAAAAGAGAAAAAAAAAAGAAACAAAATGAAATAAAGAAAAAAAAACAACATTTTTAATTTCCCAAAACAATTTTATTAAAACAAATTTTATTTTTCCATGTTTTATTATTTTTGAAATTTCTGGAAAAAAAAAAATACTTTGAGGAAAATTTTCTGATGTTTTCGTTGTAAATGTGAGGTTTTCCACACATTTGTTGTTATTATATTTTTATTTGTTGCTTTTTTTTGTTGTTGTTTTTTTTTTTTTTTTTTGTTAGGTGGGTATCATAAACTTCTACTTCCGAATTTTAATAGTTAAATCAGGTTTTATTATTGTGGTAACCTTTATGTGACATACTGAAAATATGTCAAATATTTTTCAAAATTCGATTGTTGTGTGTACGAATGCCATAACAGTGACATATAACTAATTTTCTTTTGTTATGGTCTTCAAATATTAATGTGAAAAAATTCCTGTGTTTTTTTTTTTTTAATTCAGTACATTTTTAAATTTGTAAAGTTTTGCTCATAAGATTTTTTTTAAAGGACGAAGACAAATACTAATCGTAGTTAGTAATCAATTTAATCATTGAATAAATTGAATAGTTTGAAAATTTTAGAAAGAAATAAACTGTTTAAGTATAGTAGGTATATATTATATACTTATTTTTATATACTTTTTTTTGTTTTTTTTACTTTATGGGAATGAAGAAAAAAGAAAAATTGTTCGCGGAATTTTAGTTTAATTTCAAGACATTAGTAGTCAAATATTTGAATTATAATCATTACACTAAATTTTAATTTACTAAAAAACTGCAGGCCTGTATGGAGACGGCTTGCATTTTTTTTTTTTTTTTGCGAGGATTGGTAGAAAACTCGAAAGTCACCAAGAGGAATTGCACGGGCTTCCTCAGGATAGTGTTGGACTTTAACCAACCAAAACCACCACCCCCATTTTGAAACCAAACTTTAGGATGGAACCTTTAATACAAATGTACAGTTTTGTTTTGGGGATAGGGATGTGGGAAGGATAATTGGGAAAATTGTAATTAGGTACATTTGGATTATGGGGGATAGGTAGGAAAATTTGGAGGGATATTTTGAAGAAAGATGTTAATGTTCTTCTTAAATATATCATGCAATGATATATGATTCCATTAACGAGACGTGCGCATGACAAACGAATTTCCATAAGCTGTATTTCGCCATCTTGATTAACGATATTTCTTAGCACTTATTGTACATTTTTATAAATCATATGCTTGAGTGTTAAGAATATAAGATTTGAAAGGGTAAGAAATAATCGATCGAAATTTGATTTATATTTGTACTTGGTATGATTTATTTGATCCCTATATGAAAATATTAATTACGTATAAAGATACGAGGTCTTCTGTTTAATATTTTTTTGTCTTATATATTGATATACTGAAAATATTGGTTCAGTTTGACACAACTCAATAACTGTAACTCTACAAACAATCAAGTTTTGGATTATTTGGATAAACGTATAACAAAATTTTAAACTTTATATCGCCGATCTTGAGTTTCAAATCTTTTGTACATAGATTTTAATTGTACTTTTTTTTTTTAACATATTCTTTTAGCAGTTAGTGTGATTTTTAGAAATTTTGGCCGTGTTTCCTTAACGTTCTTATATCACCATATATAACATACATTGTATGTATGACTTTAATGAATATTAGTCATAATTTTTAGTCATAACATCGCATCACCTTAAACAAAAACTAAAAAAACACAGCCATGATAAAATTCACCACCACAATAATTAAAAACTGTTTAGTCATTATAATTTTGATTTCATATTTATTCACATGTGACTATTTTTTTTTTTTTTTTTTTGTGAATTTACTTAATGTAAAATTTCACTTTGTATGATTGCAGTTTCAATAATAACCACCCGTGATTGTACATAAAAAGAAATTTTGACTCAGTTAAAACTTTTGTGTGGTTTATATAAAATTTAAATGTGTATGTATATAATGTTATTTTTATCAAAAAAAAAATTTCCTTAAATTTTCACGGTAACCATAAGAAAAACCAAATAACTTGTTTAAAATTTTCTTTTTTTTTTTTAAATTATTTAAAGTAATTAATTGTTTTTTTTTTGTTTTTACAAAACAATTTAAATTTTATTTTAATTAATTTTTATTATTTTTTGCCGTCTTTAATTTTATTATAAATTTATTAAATATTTAATAGATTAAAATTTAATATTATTAAAAATTGAACTTTGATGTAGCTATAAGTAAGATTTATTTTATTATTTATTATTTTAATTAATAAAATAATCGAATTGTAAATTATGTATATATATATATAATATATATGTATATGAATAATCAATTTTGAAATTTACAAAAGTAGATTTTTTTTTTTACGACATAATAATAAAAATACCAAAAACACTTTTAAAAATATTACGTGTCCGTCCTAATCTCGTCTTTTGTTGAGTACCGCTCTTTGGAGATTAAGTAATTATGTACAGGATATCTCAAGTTTTTTAATACATTTCATATAGGTACATATGTATATGCATGTATATAATTGATATCTTATACGTATTAAAAATTCATATTTTATAGAATTTAAGAAATTACTATTCGAAATGTTTATAAAGGGTATTCCAATTGGAGTGATATGATTTCTTTTCAAAAAAAAAACACACTAATTGTTAAAGAAATCCAAATGTTTTTCATTTAATGTGAAGTACAATCGATACAATTAAATTCTGAATAAAACGTCATTGAAATGGCCTCCACGACTTCTTTTGCAAGAACGAATTCGATGAATCCAATTTTCGAGCACTTTTTCCACTAAATCAAGTCGTATGTCATGAATAGCACGTTCAATATTGATTTCTAAAGCTTGAAGAGAGTCTGGTTTATTGCTAAAGACCAATGACTTTAAATAACCTCACAAGAAATAGTCTAATGGTATTAAATCATAACTTCTTAGAGGCCATTCAATGTCACAATTTCTTGAAATAATCGAATCTCCAAACTTTTCTCGCAATAATTCGGTTTTTGCACGTGCTGTGTGGCACGTAGCCCCGTCTTCTTGGAACCAGATGTTGTCATGATCAATTTCTTCCAATTTCGGCCATAAAAAGTTGGTTATCATCGATCTATACCGCTCTCCATTGACAGGAACGGTGTTACCAGCTTCATTTCGAAAGAAGTACGGATCGATGATTCCACCAGACGAAAAACCACACCAAACTGTCAATTTAGGTGAATGTAATGGTTGTTCATGAATAATTTGTGGATTTTCTTCGCACCAGAATCGACAGTTTTGTTTATTTACCGCACCACTCAGATGAAAGTGAACCTTATCGGAGAAAATGATTTACTTAAAAAAATCGTTATCGTTTTCAAATTGTTCCAAGACAAAATCAGCAAATTTACGACGTTTACTGTATTCCATGATGAAATTGTAAATATTACTGAATACAATGAAAAAGAAAAACAGATCAAGACATACTACAAATGGCCGAAACATCACTTAGACATCATATCACTCAAATTGGAAAACCCTTTACATACATATATTTCCGTATTGGATGATTTAAAAATTCATTATGCCTGCGATGAATGATTTTTAAAAATTCTAATCTTTCTAATAGGTCATCCTGTAACAATTGCACTATTGTACTTTTTTAATATTTTTTTTATATAGATACTTAGTCTTTTATAATTTGTTTATTAACTTAGTCCTGATGTAATTTATTATTATTGTTATAATCAGCTGTTTTGTTTATCTTTTATGTATTTGTATATGATTCTTCTAATTGTAAAGTTAAAATATTTTGTAATAACTATTTATGGTGAAAACCAATATTTTCCCTTTTTTTTTTTCAATGTGAAATAAAATCCAAAATTATTATATAAAAAATACTCCTAGGCAAAATAGCGTTTAGGCTTCTTATTTTTGAAAATTGCAAAACTTTAAAGCGTAAATTTTTTTTTATTTAATTGGCCTTAACTTTTTAAAATTACAAAATTATTATAAATAAATAAACAATGGAATAATTTTGTAGAAACAAACTTAGAAATAAATGTTTAAATTAAAGATGATGATCCAATGTTCGCCTTGTTGCCGTTTTAAGCGTCGGTTCGAGTGTTACGTTCTATGGTCCATTAAATTTTGGTAACGAAATATAAAGTCTATTTGTTGTCATTTAAAAAAAAAATTTTTCATAAAAACTATAATGTCTTTCATATTTCATTTTGAAATTCTAATTATCTATTGTTTCAAATTTAAAAAAAAAAAAATTCTTAAGTACTTATCTAACATGTCAAAATACTGTTAACGTGAGCAAAAGTAGAAAATACATCAACTCTATCGTCTCTTTTACACTTCTTAATGGGTTAGCTAGTCAGCTATTTTTTAAATATACTCTATTTAAACGTCAAACCGACGCAAACATTAAGTAAGTCACAACAACCTTTAAAGTTTTTTATTTTTCTCTTAATTTTATTTTTTTTTTTTTTTGAAGTTTTGAAAAAAATTGCACCATCTTTAACAGAACCTTAAAGTCATATTTAATTTACCCATATTTTTACAATGAATTTAAAATTTTTGAAATTGTTTTTTGTTTTTTTAGAAAATGAAATGGTAATTTCAATAATTTTTTGTTTATGTTTTTATGTTACCCTGTCTCTTTCTTTCTATCTGCTTTTATTGTTATAAAATCGCAATAAAATTATAAAAAATAATTATTATTTTCATTATTAATTTTAATTTTTATGAACACTAATATTATATATATACCTAACAACACTAATACTTAAACACCCTTCCTAAATACAAAAAACAAAATATCACACAACCACAGTAAAGAACAAAAAACAAAAAAAAAAAAAATCATATATTTTATTTGTATGGTGAATTGTTTTTCTTTTTGTTTTTTTTTTATTTAAATTTTATTGTTGTTTTTAAATCAACAAGGAAAAACCACAACAATAAAAAGAAAAACCATTAAAACAAAAATATATAAGGAAAATAATTTTACTTTGCTGTTAAATTTTCGCATTTCATAAAATTTAATTAGGTAAAAGGTTAGAATTTTGTATAATGAAAGGTGGTGATTCATTATGAAATCAATTTTGTTTTTTTAAATTTTATTTTTTGGTTTTTAATTTTAAATTTTTGTTTTTTTTTGGTTTTTATACATTTTTTGTTTTTTTAAATAAATTCCTGAATACAAAATTAATTTTCATTAAAAATGAATTTAAAATAAAAAAGAAAAAACAATATGAAATTATTAATTTTTTTTTTTGTTGGTGTTGTACCGTTGTAAATATATTTTAAAAAACATAATTTAAATAAGTACATATTATAATATTATGGTGTAAAATTGGAGTTTGCCGTGTTATAATTAATTTTAGTTAATTATTATTATGGAAATTATGAATATAATTACTTTCAATCACTTTTTTAAATTTTAATTTTCATATATTATGATGCAGTTGATACGGTTCTGCTACAAAATCCAAACTTTCAAAATCCAATCATGGTACAATTAAAATAACAGACAATATGGAAAAAAGGAATAGTTTTTATAAAATGTCAACAATTCTTGGTTATGTTAATTAAATGTTTGATCATTATGAATTCACCATAATCGTCAGAAACTAAGTAGGTTTCCAATAGACAGTTTTCTGTGATATTCGGTCAAAAAAAAAATTAAGTTTCGTTTAAAAGTCTGGCCTTTTACTAAAACAAATCATATTTAGTTCTTTTATTTAATAGATAAAGTCATACTTATTTTGTATCTATTAATTTCTTATTTTTGAATTACTTATACTTATGATAAGTAGACATTCTTGCCATATAACTTTTTGTCTATTTTGCTATCACTATCATTCTAATGTGAGACAAGTTTTAAAAAACTATAGTTAAGTATTCTAAAAAAAAAAAAAATAAATTGGGCTGATAAACATTAGACAGTACTCAGTAGGTAATTATTGTGAGAAGCGTTAATTTTTTTTTTTTTTGCAGTTTATTCCCCTTCCATATAAATGTAAAGAGGAAATTACACAGCCTTTCAGGCGTGGCTGTAAATGTCGTAAGGGGGAATTATTCTTGTGGTGTATGCGGGATTCAAATCAACATTCCCTTGATGTTTATAGCGAATTTTATACACTCTTATCCAATACGTCACCGAGGCCCCTAGAGTTGAAGATAAATTTCTCTTGTCATTCATTAGTTTTTATTTATTTCCACATCTATTTCCGCCTTCAGTGCGATAGTTTTCATATACTCGTATTATGCATATGACAGACCTTAAAATCAAAGAGCTTTTGATATCAAATGGAATTCAATTTGATTTGACAAGCACATACCTTTCTAATTAATTTCTTAAAGCTTTCTTTTACTATAATTTGAATAATTCTGTAGATGATAAGGTATAGTTTCTTCAAAAGATAATGCAAAACTACTAAAGCGTTAAAAATTCAAAATCCATTCAATGAATGAATTCAAAGAAATGGATTAAAAATTCAAATTAAAGTTCAAAATCCATTGTAAATTAAATGTACGCATAAGTAAGTATAGATTATTCAACCTGCAGCTGTTTACTTTTATTACAATTTTTATTAATTTAATTACAAATACTTCATACTAACCTAACTATTCATTATCATTCATTTAGAATTTAATTTTTTTGTTTTTATTGAAAAGAAATTCTTTAAAAATTCTTTAGTAAAGTAAAAAGAAGTAAATTAGCATTTAATTTTATTTCAAAAGTGAATACGTAGGTACTCTAATATTTTTTTTGCAAATACACGTAACAATTAAAAAGTAATTTAAAGTGAAATTATTAATTTTTTCTTTTTTTTTGTTGTTAATTTTTGCATATATTAAGGCACCTTTAATTAAAATCATTGTATACGTATACCTACTTGATAAAAAAAAAACTTCACATATTTTAAATATAATTAAAAGATTAAAATTGATGTAAAAGATGAAAATAACATGAAATAAATTAAATGTTTATTATAAATTACCGCATTTTAATTAGACAAATTAATTTATATACTTCTATGTTTCAAAAAATAAAATAATAAAAAAATAAATAATTGATTAGACAGTTTCGTGTAAAGGGTTTTTAGATTCGTGATACTTAATGGAAGATATTTTTCTAATAACTCATATATTATTTGCTTAAGGTCTACCTTTATAATATCACCTCTATTTGTTTTTTTTTTTGTCTTTTTGTTTAAAAAACCAAACCAACACATAACTATTTATTATTAATGTGTGAAATCATTAATAAGTGAGACAACTATCTAGCATTTTTGACAGTATTTTTTTACTCTTATTATTTAAACTTTAACGAGAGCCTTAGTAAATAAAATATAAATAGGGTGTTATGACTGAAAACGCAAGAAAAACGTAAATGTTATCGAAATGTCAAATTAAGTATTATCGTATGATTGAAAACGCGCGAAAAACTTTTGAATTTTTTGGCATTTTAAAAAAATTAAAAAAAACACAAATGCTTTTTATTTATTTTTAATATTTTAAGTAAAAAAAAAATGAAAAATTTAAGTTTGCAATTGAAAAAAACTTGTTAATTATAAATTTTTTTTTTACCTTAAAATCAACAAAATATAAATTTTTTTTATTATAACCATTTTTTACAAAAAAAAAACTTTTTTTTTTAGTTCCAAAAGTCAATTAATTCTAAAATCTTAAATTTTATAAAAAAATAATTTTTTTTCACTCTTTATAACTTGACATTTATATTATACTAAAAATTGCTTTTGACAAATGTCAATTTCGAAAAAATTTTGAGTTAAAATTTTGTCACGCGTTTTCAATCATACCAACATAGAGTTAAGGTGAACTCTTTTAGGGGCGGTGGTTTATCGGTACATTTTCAAGCCCCATGGAACGTGTCGATTCTGAAATGCTAGAGTTTAAATTCAAAATAAATCATGTTCAAATTATTTAACTTAGAATATTTAATTTTAGAATTTTAGCAAGTTAAAAATATGAGAATCCAAATTGGTTTGGATCTGGTTTTAATCAATTTTAATAATTTTTGACAATAAAGTGACAGTTTTTGATTTTGTAATACAGTACAATACAAAGCTACAGTTTGATAATATAATACTGACAGTACCTTTTAAGAAAATGTTAATATAATCTCTGTTTGTTTTTTTGTTTTCTGTTTTTCAGAATTCATGTTTGAAAAAAAAATTGAAAAGTCATAGAAATTCTATTAGACGTCAAACTCTATTTTTATTATCCGTTATCTTTATTGTTATTGACAAGTGACATGAAATTTTTTATTTGTTTTTTTTTTTTTTTTACATTTATTGCATTGTATTGTATTTTCTAATTTTAATTTTGTGTTTTTTTTTTTTAATTTGAAAATAATTAAATATCAGTCGATAACATTTGTTAGATTCCCTAAATTTTTTTTTCGAATTATACCCTCTCCACTTTTATATACATCTTTTCGTTCCCACTTTTGTATTATGTTTTGTATTATAACATCTAAAAATAAAATTAGCAACTCTAAAACGTATTAAATTAGCACCTTCTTAAAGGTTATATCGTGCAAAAAAAAAAAAAACGAAGAATACAGAATAGAAAGAGACAACAAAAAAAAAGAAAGAGGAAAAAATTAAAGAAATATTCTATACCAACGTATGTTCTGTTCTAAGCATTTGTATTTTATTGTAAAAATAGACAATTCATTGTGCTTCTAAAAAATATTCACTTGTTGGAAATGGGAGAACAGGAAAAAGAAAAATATATACATATGTAGGTATAGATTTAGACGTGTGTTTACCTGCTGTTTTTTGTTTTTTGAACATACATATTTTTTTCTCTTTTTATTTTTTGTTTTCTGTATTTAAATTCAATTCGATTTGTATTCAATGATTTTGGATCAATATTGTCATTGCCATTGGAAATGAAATGAACAAAAAAAAAAAAAATGGAATGGTGTAGTGTAAAAAATTACAGATTCTTCAAAATAAATAAGAAAAAAATTAAATGAGAACAATGAATTCTGATACTATGTATAAATTGTATTTTATGGGTATTAAGAAAAGAATGACCGCCATTTATAAACTTGAAAGTAAGTATTAGTATATTCGATAAGCGATAAAGAGCAACAAAAATTAAGAATAACATTTTAGTTTTAATAGCAAGTAGAGAGTTACCATATAAAAACCAACCGTTATATTATTTTTACATAATATAGGATCAATTTTTAAATATAATTTTCTAAATTTAAACTTAGTAGGTTGTTAAAATTAAATACTATATGTAACAGATATTGTCTTTTGTGATTTCCATTCACAGCCCTTGCTTAAAAATATCGGTTAAAGAGTGGTGTCAGTGTCAATAAAAATTCTATAAAAAAAAAAACAAAAAATTCTGTTACTAAACCATGACTGAATTTGCGGCGAATGTATCAATTAAACCTGTAAGGGGATCCAGAGGTTTTTGGTATAAAAAGCTAAAGAAATTTACTGGTCCAGGCCATCCTTTTTTCTTTGGGATGAGAAATCAGCTCTGAAATCGGAGAAATTGTCAATGATAATAAACGGCAAAGAAAGTATACTGTAAACCCTTCAGAAGGTAACAGGAAACCACTGAAGTAATAAGCTCTTCCAAAAAAAAGCTCCATAAACAACAATAATTAAACTAAAATCAAATGAAGGCTCGATTAATTATTTAGTAATTATATTGGTGAAAGTTATTTCATTATATATTATATAACCTTTGCTAGGTCTAAAATTTAAGAAAGTATTTATTTTTTTAACATACATTTAACCAGAAGTAACTCAAATCATGTTTTTTGTTTTAAAAATGTTTTAACTTTATAATCTTACCGAACCTATTGAATTTCATACTTAAATGCATACCACCTAATCACAGTTAATTTATTTCGAATTTCTTTTAGTTCATAAAGGACCTCATCGTATAAAATTAGTTGATCGTCAATTTATTAGCTGTAATCTCTAGATATTCGTACTAAAAAATTAAAAAATATTTTAAAAATTCAAAAATACATAAATTTAAATGAAATAAGAAAATGTTGTAGAATTATATAATACTAAAGTACTGTCGGAAAGTATAGCATGAAAGAACGTGTATCAAATCAATTAGTGTGATATTTTTGAAACTCTCTGATTTAACACAAAAAAAAAAAAAAAACCTAAATATATGCAATTTGTGTTTGCGCTATACCACAAAAAAAAAAAAACAATCTATAAAATATATTCAAATTTTACTATGAAAAAATTTTAAGTTCTGGTAACACTATAGAAAAACGCATTAAAATGGTTTTGTTTATCGACTTATTTTATTTTTTGTTTATTGGTTTTTGGATATTTTTGCTTTTTTTTTTTATTATTTTTCAAACCATTTTACACGTGAATAATCTAATCAAATAATCTAAAAGTAATTTTTTTCACTTTATTTTTTGTTTTTTTTTTTTCTTGTCTTTGTTTTGTATATTAAAGAAGATACACAATATATCATTTCATCTTTATCTATTTATTGGCAGTGGCAGTCAATTAAATTCTATGTTTTATTTGGTGTAATTTTTTTTTCTTTTTTATTTCGTATACGCGAAAATTTTTATTTTCATTTTATTTCAGTTCATACCCTTTCTTCTTGTTTTGTTTGTTTTTTTCTGAAATGTTTAAAATTCTGCTGGTTGATTGTTTTTTTTTTTTTTTTTTTTACTTACAAGCGTTTAGAATATTTCTATTTTTTTCGTTTATTTTTAGTATCTAAAATTTGTTGTTTTAGTTGTTTTTTTTTTTTTTTTTTGTTTTTTACTATCTTGTTTTTGTTCTATTGTGTTGTCCTTGAAATGATGTGCTTGTTCGATTTGAAAGAAAAATTTCGAACTTTAGAAGTAAATTGTAAATATGGATATTTTTACATACTCATGTTTTTTTATTTTTGTTTTTTCTTTTGGTTTTCTTTTTTTTTTTCAATGTTCAAAAATGTTTTTCTTGGCTCAATTTTTAATACTAAATTTAGAAAATATTTGAAATTGAACAGAAATAAAAATAGAAATTGAAGAAGAAGAACAAAAAAAAAAAATAATTTCGATTTATTTAAAAAAATTTTTTATTCTCTTATATTTTTATGAACTATAAACTGGCTAAAGTTAATTTTAATTGAATAACTTGTATATATATTAATGTTTTATTGATCGTTTGTTTTATAGCTTCATTTTTTTATTTATACTTAATAAAAAAAAAAAAAAATTTTTTTTTTTCAAATTTAATCAATTTATTTTTAAATGATTATTTAGCAATTGTCTAAAACAAAAAACGAAAAAAAAAAAACAATTCTATTATATTATTAGGATTAACAAAATTTTTAAATAAATTTGGTATTTTAAATATGTATATTAGAAGATATTTTTATTTAACACATTAACTGCCAAATTTTTAATTAGGCATGTATCTTTTTAATGCAAATTAAGTTCAGATACTAAATCTTATAATTAACTTGTAAGTATCTAGATATTATACTTAGCTACAATAATGCTTATAGTTTAGAAGAGAAAAATATCAAGCCATGTTAACTTTTAGGGATTGACTGTCAAAATGTGATTTGGTAATAAACACATAAGACAATGAGCTTTTGGCAGTTAATCATCATACTTTTAATATAACGTTAAAAAAACAGTCAATAACAGTTTAAATTCTGTGGACCTAAAAATGGTATTCTATCTTTGCCATATAGAAAACATTTAAAAATTAAGTATAAAAAAAAAAAATAATTATGGAAAAAAGTTATGAGCAATACAAAAAATAAATGTCATTTTTTTTTTGCAAGGGTCTTTAGAAAATTTTCACCCAGAGAAACTGCACTCGGTTCCTCCGAGTAAGTAGTGTTAGACTTCTAACTACTACCTATATTACCTTAAAAATGTATAGTTTGGTTTTTGGCTAAATTCTATAATGGATGTGTAAAAGATTTGTAGGATTATGGAGGATGGGTATAGAAAAATTTAAAGGAAAAACTTTTAAGAGATGTTAATATTCTTCTTACATTTAACTAAATCCTTCACATATGATGTACCAACTTTAGAGAACACAAGTGATGGCATAATATTATTTCATAAACACAACATGTACATAATGTAATGTTTAGGTAACGTTAGTAATATCCAAGATCAGAGCTTCTAAATACAATAATGCCATTAAAATCGGATTAGGACAAAAATTTAAAAGGCGTGTAGTATAAGCGCCTAATACATTTTATTTAGTATTAATTTATATTTATTGGTATGCAGTTAAGTGAAAATTAAAACAATTAAAATTTTTTTTTTCCAATAGTTTAGCAGATGGTACACAAATTCTCAGTTTAAAACATACCAACAAAAAAAAAAAAAAAAATAAAAAAAAAGAACTATACTTATACTTTGTAGCCAATTAATGAATCAAAAACAAAACAAAATGATTATATTTTTCTTTTTTAAATATAATAAATAATTTTTTAAAATCTTAAAATAACAATTTATTAATTTTATTTAAATTGTTTCGCATCTTTTTTTTGTTGTTATTATTATTATTTAAAATTGGAATATGTCCAAAGAACAGTGATTTATTTAAGATTATATACATATGTACAATATAAGTATAATACCGTGAAAATTTTATATATGAAAATATATTTATATACCTATTCTATATATGTATCTAAATATAAATAAGTATATACAAATATATATATGTATATATATAAAATTTATTTTATGTTTAAAAATTATACCGTGAAAATTAATTCTTAAAATGAATTTTTTTTTGTTTTTTTTTGTTTTATTTTCTTAATTTTTATTTTTTTTTTTTTATTTTCATTTTTTGAAGAATTCAATTTAAAAACCATTACCAAGAAAAAAACACAATAAAATCCCCAAAATACAAATAAGAAAATAAAAAAACATGAAAAAAGAAAAAAAAAAAATTGTATGATGAGTTATAAATTAGTTAATTAATTTCCGAATTCAATTAGAAATGCTTTCACTTTGTACTTACTCATCATCAATTTCCGGAATGAACATAATTATTTGTTTGTCAATTTAAATAAAATTTTGCGATTCTAATTTAATGATGATTATTTTATTCTGTTTGCTCCCAAAATTATATCAATTCCAGTCAAATAATAGTCATGATATATGAAAATGGCTATATATATATATATATATTTAAAAAGAGAGAAAAAAAAAATTAATTTCATTATGTTATGTGGGTGAATTTCGGTTATAATAACGCGGCTTCATGATTAAAAGTAGGTTAAAAAGTATATATATATGTATGTATGTATATCTACATTTTTTTTTTTTTTCAGATACTTTTAAAGTAATTTGTGTTTAATACAAAGAGAAAATATTGTACTTCAACTCAAAAATATATATATATGTGCACATACCTTTTTTGAAATAAAATGCATTATTTATATTTTTTGGAATAAAATTTTGTGGAGACTTTTGTAGAGATTTTTTTTTTTTTATTATTATTGTATTCTATATATATTTTGATTAAATCAAAATTTAATTTGGTTTAAAAGTAAATGAACATCTTATTTCAAATTGGAGACTTTTATGGAGACTTTAATTTTTTATCAGAATATTTTATTGTTTGTTTTTAGTACATATATTTGAAATAATTTAAAATAAACCAAAAAGAACAAATTCGGTAATTGTTCACTAATAGTATATTGGTAATAAAATTTTTTTTAAATAATTTTTCATGTAAAAATATCTCTTTAAAAATAATTTGTGTAGAATTAATAAAGTATTTATGAAACTTTTATATAAATTTTTAATTTTGCGAATAAATAAATAAAATTTTAAGTATTTTATTATATATATATATACAATATACATATATAATTATTTATTAATATATTTTGTTAAAAGTTCACCTTGACATCAGCTTTTTAAAATATATCTACTTAATTTTTATGAGGTTTATTTTTGGTCACTCCTGGTAGGTGTTGATTATTTTGTTTCTTATAAAATAATTTTCGTTTTTAAAAGTGAAAAAAAAAAAAAAAAATACAAAAATACAAAAAAATAATTCAATTCTTTCTAAGGTGAAAATATTTTATTTTTAATTTTATTTTTTAATTACAAAAAAAAAACAAAAAATATATGAAAATTCCATTTTTTTTTTTTCGATTTTTGTTAAAATTGCTTTTAAGTTTATTTTAAGTGATTTAATTTTCTTTGTGTTTTTTATATATATTATGATTATAGAATTAGAAGATGTTATTTTAATTTTTAATTATATTTGATACATACAAATTTTTTATATTTTCTTATGTATTTTTCATATCCTCTTAATAAAATTTAAAAAGAAAAATTTAAAAATAAATTTACATAAAAAAAAAATCAATTATATTTTGATTTTTACATTCCCTTAATAAAATTTATTTTTTTTTTTTTTGCATTTCTCTGCCACATAAATGTGGACAGGAAATTACACAGCCTTTCCTGTTCAGACGTGGCTGTAAATTTCGTAAGGGAGAATAACTCTTACGACGTGTGTGGGACTCGAACCCACACTCCCTCGGTATTTACCATGTATTTTATACGTTCTTACCCACTAGGCCACCGAGGCCCTCAAAAATTTATTAATGTTTTATTTTTATTTAACCAACTTTATTACAATTTTTTGCTAATAATTTAAGCAAATTAAACTAACTAAAATTTTTATTTAAGTTTAAAAGTAAATTTAAGTCATGTAACTTGAAAATTTTAAATAAAATCAAAATAAATGATAGGTAATAAAAAATTTCGATGAAATTTTAAACTTAACTAAGCCTAAGCTTAACCAAGTCAGATAAGATTTAGATTAAAAATTATATAAGTATAACGAGATAAATACAACTTACAAACTTTTTATAAAAACAATGCGTAGTTAAGTACATACACATAATGTTTAAAAAAACAAAAAAAAAGCCAGAAATAATACAATCAATAAAAACCAGAAAATTAAAATATTTTGGGCACATATTACGCGGCATATAGAGAAATATGAATTTTTAAAAATAATACTGGAAAGTAAAATTGAAGGCACGCACGCCACTACCTGGTATACGTAGAATTTTCTGGTTCAAAAATTTACGACAATGGTTCAACACCAGCACTAAATTCTTGTTCAGAGTGGCAGTAGACAAAGTGAAAATAGCGATCATGTTGGCCAACGTTCGTAACGAATAAGGCACCAGAAGAAGAAGAAGAATGTTTATAAACATTTTAAGTACGTGAATTTGTTGTTTATATAGAACAATTTTTATTTTATGCTTATAACTCACATAAAAATTGTATCGATCACAAATTTTAATATACTCCATTAGGAGAATATAGTACTAATAACAATCATATAATATATTACATATGTTTTACTTATTAGAAATATTATATGTATGATCATTGTTTATGTTATTCCAAATAGATATAGGTAGGATATAGTAGATATAGGTAGGAACAGGTATGATGAAGTAACAATTTACAATACAATTGGTATCATAATTATATTATTAATCTCTGCATACTGCATAATATTTTTGCTAATTTTTGCTAATTTCATTAATATAATATAAAGGGCCGCATTAAAGTAGAAAATCTCCCCAAAATTTTAATCAGTTATTTTTTAATTATTAAAAAATAATAAATATATAAATTAATAAATATAACTAGTATTCGCCCACCCCTCGAAATTCGAGATGTTTTAATAAGCAATAGCAATTCACGCAATCAATAAAAAATATTCGGGATTTATTAAATTTACGCTATCAAATGTATATGATAGTCCTCAAAAGGATTTTTGTATTATTATTGTTTTTTTTTTATTTATACGTTGAACTCGACATTTGAGGTTGTTTGATAAATAACTGTAGTTAACCACAATTGTCCGTAGCCAATATTAATTTACTCTTAACTAATAAGTATTTGGTAGCCCTCGAAAAGGGTTTTATTTATATTTGATTGATAAAGAATTTATATTTGATCATAAAGAACGTACATACATATGTATAGTATTTATATATATACAGTTTCTTTATGATTTTATACAAAACGTAAAAATATAATGTTCAATAATTAGTGCCTTTATGAATTTAAAATTTCTTTGCAAACGATATTTTTTGTAAAAACACGGCTATTATTATCTTTTAGAAGATGCCCCTGATTTATTGACTATTGGAAACTCAATAGATATATACCTATTATATACCTATTAATTATATTAAAAGATGCATTTTATTAAATTTTACATGTTACATTTCATGTTTACTCCAATAAAAAAATCTAAAATGACAAACTAAATTTTAAACATTTTGTTTGTATCTAGAAAAAAAAGCAAAGAAAAGAAAAGGTAAATTTAAAATTTAATGGAAACAAAAGAACAAAAAAAAAGAGCGTCTTATTTGAATATATAATAGATATAGATTATATGCTATGTATATGATACATAGGTATATATGTATATTCTTTATATGGTTTTGTTTTTATAAAAATGGAAAATTAATAATAAAAATTGGAAAATTTTAGAAAAATTTTGGAAAGTATTGTAAGATATCTGAACTGAATATTTATCATTTAAAAAAAAATGAAAATCGGTTGGTAAATCATTTGAGTAAAATGATTTTAAATGTCTTATCATTTACAGATTAAATATTATGATACATATTGTATTGTAAGTTGACTTATAGCCCATTTAATACAATATATTTACATTTTAAATATAAAGAGATCGTGTTTGGGTTCAAAATATTTCTCTAATTAGATGGTAAAAAAAAAATTAACTTAAGGCACGCTCCTTTTATAAAGATAATAAATGAACTGAGCTGAAAGTTATTTAAAAATTTTAATGTGGTCATTCCATTATTTTTAGTAATTTAAGAACATTTCTCTAACCTTTTGTTAACTTACATTTCACGCTATTCTAATAAGAGATAATAAAGATATTTGATAATTCTAATAACAGATAATAAAGTTATCAGATATTTGATTGAAATTTATATAAGTTTAAAATACCATCCATTAAATATTATATGCAGTCGTAATATTAAATTAATTATTTATTTTAAATAGTAACACATACATATCAAATCGTAATTTTTATCCAATACACGAACCATTAAATTTTACTGCAATATATAGGCTTGAAAATTAACAACAAAATAAAAATTGTTTTGTGTTGTTTTTAAAAATAACAAAAATTAATTATTTTTACAGAATTTTCTAAAAATATTTTCTTTTTTTTTTTGGTTCGAGAAAAAAAACCAAAAATCAATCACTTTCTTTTTTTTTTTTTGTCATTTAGTTGTTTTTTTTTTACAAAAATTCTATTTTCATAATTGGGAAAGTAAAGGAAAATTCCATGCTAATAATTAGATCGATCATCTGTGACGTACAATATTATTATTTTGCTTTGTTGTGGTCGCCAAAATCGGAAAGCATAAATCAATTATTAAACAAAAAACAAAAATTAAATTTTTTTTTTCTGAAAAAAATTACAAAATAAACAAAAAAAAAAAAAATATGACTTCATTTTAAAAATTTTTTTTTATCGTAAAAACTTAATAAAAAAAAAAAACTTTTAATTAATTTAATGATAGTTTATTTGCGTTTGCTCTCTTTCTTTTCGCTTACTGTTTATGCCAGATAAAAACAAGCATGACAATTCCATTATCATAAATTGCATATATTTTGTTTGATGCTTCAACTGTTCCAGTTACACGCAATGATGATGATGATGCTACCGGTTTTATTTTTTTTTTTTATAGTTTTCCATTTTTATTTCTAATATAATATAATCAAGGGGTATATTAACCCGAACTTATGTCGGTGATCTTTAGAGCATCCATCCAACATTAACGTATAGTCATCATTTATTTTAAATGTTCATTGATTATATTATGACGTATTATAAAAAAAAAAGTTGCATTTAATTTGTATGGAAATTCTACGTATATTTTTTTATAATATATTATGTATACGTGTATATTTTTTATTCTCTATTTTCAGACTTGATTCGTTTTTTTTTGTATTATTATTTATTTTTTTTCATTTTATCGTAATTAAATAACAAAAGCCCGCTAAGAGTCCCGCTGCTATATGTAAGTAGGTTTTGTTAGTTAATTAAAATTAAAAAATAAAACAGAAAAATGAAACTGAAATGTAAAATTAAATAAAAAAGTAGATTTTTCGGTTCGACCAGACAATATTCTTATACTTGTATATGCATTTTTTAATAAAGAACAGTGATGGGACTTTTAAGAAGTTGTTGTATTGTATATTATTATATTAAAATTAAATTTATTGTAAAAATAAATGAAAGAAAAAGTTCTTCTTAGTCATTTTAAATTTTAACCAATTAAAATTACGCACATTAAGTTTTACTTAACTTCAATTATAATGTTAAAAATAAAAAATATATATTGAATAAACTTTAAAAATTTGACAGTTTTTGTAGACACACTGTTTGTTTGACTATAATACAAATATAATGACTGTATAAATATGACTACAATATTTTGACTGTATAAATTATAGAATACAGTTGTTCTGATTTCACTTTAAAATACTGTGATTAAAGGGAAAGGAAAATAACGATACTTTTTTTTTTTTAGAAAATTACTAAAACTTTATTACAATTAAAGTCAATAAAATAATAAATACTTATATAGGTACCTAAAACTAAAAACTAAATACCAACGATACATTGGATTTGGATGTTACAATCATGTCTTTTCCACTATACCTGAGGAACGTGCCCGCCATGCAGTTTTGGAGAATTATTTATATAATTCAGCTATACGTTAAATTTTCGTTCCGCGCTAAACTAACTGAATTAATCAGCTGATTTATTGACAGTTTATAAAATAGTTTATTTTTTCTGTACAATAGTTTTTCACATAATTTTGTAAACACAAAAATTTCTACACACAAGTTTTGAATAAACATCGTTTTTTTGTCGTTAAAGTTGTCATAAATAAATTATTAGAACAAAAAAAAAAAGTGTCAAAATAAAAAAAATAATACTTACATAAGTACATATTAAAATTTCATTATTTTGTGTTAACTATTTTATAAATTTATTTTTAAAAAAAATTTCTTTCACTATAAAAATTTCACTGAAAAAAAAATTTCAATAAACATTTTCTGTTTTCTTTTATTCGAAATTAAACAAAACAGCTGATTTTTGTTTATTTGTAATTTGTAATTGACGTATAGAATTTTTTTTTTTTTTTTGCTCTATTTCATTCAATTTTAATGTCACCATCACTAAATCTGTTAATATTTATGTATTAGAATATTTTATTTTATATGTTATTATACTAATATACTTGATATTATTATAATCGATTCAAGAATGAACGTATTTTATTGAATGTTTTTAATTTTTTTTTCAGGATAACTTTGTTTTAATAATACGATTGTTTTTTTGTTGTTATTAAATTAAAAATTAATTAATATTTTGTTTGTTATTTTTTTTGTTTTAATTTTACTTTTGCGTTTAATTTGTATTTGCATACAGAATATTATAGTTTTTGTTGAATATAAAAACAAGCACTGATCAATTATGTATGTATGTTAAATTTTAAAGATAAAAAAAATGTGTTACATACCTACATATGAATTTTTTTTTTTTTAGTATATCGAATAATCAGAGAAAACAACAAGTTTTTTTGGTAGTTCTCGTCATTTTTTTTTTTTTACTGTTATTATTGGTTATGAATTTTTAATGAAATTATTAATAAAAACGGCCTGACGTCATTTGTCGTCGTCAATTTTTTTGCCGTTTTTATTACTCTTTTTCACTTTTTTTTTTGTAAGTACCTACCTACATACATATACATTATATACCTACTTATTTAAAGTTAGATTGAAATTCTTCGTGAAAAATTATAATTCTGCATTCAATAAAAGTAAAAAAAAAAGAATTAAATAAATAATAATTAAATAATTACAGTTAATATCATGAATTTATAATTTTAATTAATTTAGGAAAATTTAATGATATAAAAGCGATATGAAACGAAAGTATTAAAAAAACAAAAAACATTATTTAAAGTTGTTAATTGAAATGTTTATTGGTTCTGTCATTAAAAAAATTATTAAATTAAATTAATTTAAATCAAATTTGAATGAAAATATGTATATATTAACATAAAGATTTGTTTATTTGTAAATTTGTTTATTTTTTAAGGTTAATAAACCTTAAGAATAATTAAGTAATTCTTGAGTTGAAAATTATAAATATGTGTAAACGATTATACGTTTTGACAGATATTTTTGACAGATACGAAAATCGAAGTGAATTTTTTGACTGACAGATACTTTAAACTTTTTTCTAATTTATTATTCCTACATAAAAAAAATTGTTTGAATTAAAAATGGTAGCGCGTTGTGGTAATCGACAACTGTTTACTCTACAAAGTAAAATTTTTGACTTATCGAAGAAAAATGTTGACATAAAATGTGATGAATATTTATTTATGTCAAAATATTATCTATATCATACCTATATCAGAAATTGGGTAAAATAATGACATAAGAACATTATAAATTATAAATTATGACATAAGCATGTTATGCACTATTCATTTGATTTACAATTGAGTATCGGCTGAGTTAAGAGTTAAACATGAAAATTAAGAAACCAAAACTCACTAAATGTAAATACTATATCTTACAACTTTTTCTTTTAGTTGGTTTTATACTTTTATTTAAAACTAATAATAAATCTGTAAGGGAAATTTGTTACTTTACTTTCCATTAGAATAACTAACAGCAATTAATATTCTGTTCATTTTAAAATTTGAGTCCTCTTCTCTCAAAATTTTAAATGTCAAAATTTGTTTTTATTTAACACAGTAAAAATGTTTTTTTTTCTGCCACCTACATACATTTTTTAACAAGTTATTTTTACCACAACTTTTAAAAACTTATCGATAGACACACGACACGACCAAATGGCCAAACTTAAAAAATTATTTTAAATTTATAGCAAAAATTTATAGCAAGGGATTTAATTCAGTCACTTGAAATATGTATCTATATAATTAATTATATCTGCTATTCGCTCTATAAAAAGCGTAACCCTTCCTTCTAGCCGGCTTTAGAGCAATTATAGCAGGAAATATACAGGGAGTTATAGAGATTTTTTTTAAGAAAAATCACCAAAAATTCGAAAATGATACAGAATGTACTTCTCCTCTTATCATCTAATTTTTGCAAGTTTTTACCTTTTCTATCTGTCTCAGAACGGTCAGGGTTATAAAGCCCTATATCTCAAAAATGAAGCAGAATAGGCGCCTTTTTTTTTACCATAAATTTTTTGCAAGTTTTAATTTCACCTACTTGCCTTATTCTACCATCCATCCCGTAGGCAGTATCCGTTATATGTATATGAAACGAAAATAAGAAAAAATTACTTAATTACCCAAACCCTTACCCTTACCCAAAATTATAAAACTACAATTCAATTAACTATTATTACATTAACTTGTCTTACATACTCAAAGAACCTTTGCCCATATGATTTAAAGACATTGAGAGACGTTGAAAGATTTCTTTTTGAAATTACCAAAAACTTAAAAACTTATAACGCTTAATGTTTTGCTTCTAATATTTTGAATAAAAGAATAAGAAAGAATTGAGTAAGTGTAGCCAAGAAAGAAAATTTGGTACACCAATATAAATATGAAACAGAGTTAGATTAAAGCTTCGACGAAAAAGTATGATTAATAAAATGATTCAAAATAACTATACAAGATTGTAAATCTCGTTATTCAAAAAAAAAAAAAATTTTTTTTTTATTTGATACAAATAAGTTGTTGTTTTTTATAAATATTTTTTTTTTATCCAATACTGTCAAAATAATCTCAAATAATAAATCAATTTAATAAATTTATCTTGTTAAAAAAAAAAAAAATCATTAAATCTTTTATATCTCATAAATGTTTTTAATTTTCTTTCCTATATTTTGTGATTAAAAATTACAATTTTGCATTCATAAATTTTTAATTTTTCATAAAATATTTTGTGCGATGTTGACTGAATTTGTCAATTTAATATTACAAAAGACTCCAATCGATTAAATAATTAAAGTTAAAAAAAAACAACAATAAAAAAAACAAACAAAAATCATAAAATTTATTTTTATAAACATTCAAATTACAATAATCCCATTATAATTTCAAACATTTGTATCCAAAAAAACAAAAAAAAAAACAAATAAGAAAATTAAACATACATACAAATACAACATATTTTTTTTTTTCTATTTAATGATTTAATGACAGATTTAAGTTGTTTTTTTTTTTTTGAGTGAAACCACAAAAAAAAAAATACAAAACAAAAAAGACAACTATATATATAAGGGAGCAAACAGACTGAGATTTTCAATTTAAATCCACTTGAAATCCATTTAAATTTAATTGTTGTAGTGTGGTTTGTTGTAATAATAATAATAATAATTATTATAATTATTACTATTTGTTGCTATTGCTAATTGATGATGAAAAAAAAAAAAAAAAAAACGAAAAAACAACAATCACTCAACCTTTTCATCACGAATTTTGTGCTTTTTTTTTTTTTTTTTTTTAACACTAAAGACTAACACTAAAGAAGAAAGGAGAAGGAGAAGAAAGCAAAAAATAACAACCGATTTTTATTTATCGCTTTTTATATACATATTTACAAAATAGTTAAATGGCCACTTTACAGTATATATTTTTTTTTTTTTTTTAAAACATAGTACTTTTTTTTGTTTTTATTTGTATTTTGGTACATTTGTTTCCTTTCTATGATTCGCTCTTCTTGTCATTTCACAGCAACTTAATTGATGTTTTGAATGATATTCACTATGCAGTTAGTCGTTTGTTGGAATTGGTTGGTTGGTTGAATGAATAAAGTCTATCATCACTATCATATTACAACAGCTGTGATAAATGAATGAATGAAAGGATGGTATATTTTAAGTGAATTACAAAAAAAAAAAAAAAAAACTCAAAAGTGGTTGGAAGAAAAACAAAAATTTTTTTTTTTTTTTTTTGTCTTTAAATTTATTTTGGTTGTATTTTATTTTTTTGTTTTTTTTTTTTGTTGAAGTTATTTGCATTTCTCAATCTGGTATTTCACATTTTTGCATTTTTAGTTAACAATTTTTTTTTTTATTTTTGATTTTATAAAGAGTATAAAAAAAGCAAAAAGTAAGTGTTAGTGTTAACTTCTTTTTAAAATTTACATTTTTATTCAGTTACAATTAGTGACTTTCGTATAGTTTAAGTTTCATTTTATTTGTTTTATAAAACGCCCAAGGTATTTTTTAATATGGTTATCAAATTGCCCAAACTAAAATACATTCATTGATGAACTGTACATATACCTAAATATTCTCAGATTTAGTAGAGCTGTGTTGCTAATTTAAATAAAAATTTTTTTTTTTATGTTTACGACATAGCATAAGCTAAATTAGATCTATTAACACCCTTAACGTATTACTCGTTGGTAAACAAATTTTATTAGTGTCTAGTGATGTGACCATATCCATATTTCACAAAAATTTTGCAATTCGCTTAATTAAAAGTTGTTAAAATTGTAATTTTTGTTTTTTTTTTTAAGAATTTAAAACGTTGATAATAAATATTTGAACATTTAACAGTTATTTAATAGCTTACAATAATAAGTACTTATTGAGCAAATACTATACGTCAGTAGTAAGTCTTTGTTATTCTATTTGCCTGTTTATAAAAAAATGTAGATTTATTCAATAAAAGAGGAATATTTTTATTTGTTGGATACTATGTTTTTATTTTTTGCCGACACAAGAATGTGTAGATGTAAAGTATAACATGTACTTTACCAGAATCTGACACTGGAATCTAATAGAAGAAGAATCTTATTCCGGGAGACCGCTATAATAAATGAATGTCTCATGAAGTTGGGTTCCATAACGGGTCGCACGATATAAGTTGCAAGATATAAGGATAGTTCTTTATTTCGCTTACAAAACAACTAATAACAACAAACAATTTTTTGATTTCTAATGAAGATTATCAGCTTTCTTGTTTCAAGGAAAATATTTTAAGAATCTAATATTGGAACGTATGCTATTTATTTTTGAAAATAATTATGTACTTATATGCATATTTAAAATGTTGATGTTCCAAAAAAATTTGTCAGGGTAGATGGGAATCATTGAAAAACACTATAGAGTAGTGGAACGAGCACGATTCTTCTATGGGTGTGTGGGACTGCAATTCACTAAATATAACCTCCCTGTTTTGATCAATCAATAGGATGTGCCACCTATAGTACTAATAGTGCCTGGTAAAGAGAAACTAAGTTTACGGAATGAAAATTAATTTCAAATTGACAAGCATATTGTGAACAAAGTTGTTGTTATTCTGCTTGAATCATTGGACATTGTATATGTAATCTTCGCCAATTCTAGCGAATATGTGAGATGGAAAATGTTTTCTCTTTCGCGATGTTCGCACCATAAGAAACTCATTTAAGCGGAAGCCGAATTTAGTATTTTTAATTGCAAATATATAAAATACGGTATATTTAATTGCGAATGGTCCCTTTAATTTAAAATGCACACATACTTAAACTTTGCTTACTTGAATGTTACTTTATTTGCAAGTGATATATTTAATATGTGGTTAAAATTCAAATTTTTTCTTTTATATAATGTTATTTTTGTTTATTTTTTTGTATTTTTGCTTTGTGTATCTGTCAAAAAGAAAGGATTTTAATGTTATTTGTTTTTTGCCGTCATTTGATTTGGTTTTTACCACTGAGAAGGCTCTAATTACGTCTGATAAATGTAATATTTTTTGTATTTCTGGTTTTATACAAAAAAAAAATAACAAAAAGGAATTGAATAAAAACCACCATATATTAATACATACTTTTTTTTTTGAATTTTTATTAATCTTGTACAATATTTATATTTATAAGTTACGTACATTTGTACTTAAATACATGTGGTTATGTAGACCACGGAATAGCGGAATTTATTTTAACATTTTTGCAACAAAAAAAAAAGGCAGAATACTCAAAACTGTGGATTGAAACGGTTTTTCTTTTTTAAGTGAAGACTAAAAAATTAAAAACCAAAACAGTATAGAGAAAAAAAATAAAATTAAAAAAACGGAAAAAAAATGTTTGTGTTGGTTGGTTGAATGATGAAATAACACCGTTGCAAATTTTTTTTTAACAGTTCTTTTACTACTCGATGGTTTTTGTATTTATTTTTCTTTTTGTAAAGTAGGTACTTAAGATTTTGGTTTTTTTTGTTTTCTTTGTGCTTAAGTTGCGCTTATACCGTTGCATTTTGTTTGCACATTAAACAGCTCAGTGCCAACAACAGTGATTGAGTGTTCAAAAATGATTTTTTGTTATTTTTACTTTTCATATTTTTGACTCTGTTAAAATTTAATTGCTTGCAACTGAATTGATTTGTTTTAATTATCTGACCATCAAACTGTTAGTGTAGGTAATGAAAAATGAAAGAGAAGTTTTTAAGATTCTAATTTATATGGGATTTATTAGATAACATTTTAAGTAATTAATCTTTCTTCTAATTTTATTATTAACATTAATTAGTCAATTATAAGTAAAAATTTTGCGACAAATCAGTGAATTTATGATAAAACGGTTCAATCTTTATAATTCAAATCACATGTAGAAATTTTCGAATGTAGATTATTTTAGTGTTTAAAAAAATAACAAAGAGAGAAAAAAATTAAATGTTTCAGGTTATTAAAAAATTAAACAATTTCGAAACAAAAATATATGGGAATTCATTTTTCGGTTGAAAAAATAAATAATTGCATATTTAATGGAGCAAAATTTATTTTTTTTTTAATTTTTAATATAATAATTTAAAAGTAGGCTTATTTATCAAAATCAATTTTAAATAAACAAAAAACAAAACAAATATTACAATAACGGTACCAAATCTACATTTTACTTTAACTGTTAATTTCTGACTTGTTAATTTCTCTTTTATTCTTTCACTCACTTTTCACTTAATTTGTGTTCTTTCAATTGTTACAAAAAAAAAAAAAGAAAAAAAAAATTGCATTTCATCTTTTTTAAACTGAAGTGCACTATGATGTAAGGTGTATGTGTATTAAGGAAAATGGGAACGAGTTAAAATAAAAAAAAAAATTTACTTAACTGTTTTTAATTTTTTTGTTTTTATTTTTATATAAATTTTTCTACGGATTAAAACGGTGGGCTATTTAATTTATAGTTTTCTATTTTGTTTTAGGATTTTCATTTGGAAAAATGAAAATAAATATATGTAGGTATGCTTATATTTTGTTTATTAACATTCATTTTGATAGGACAGAAGGAGGCAAATAAATTTTCGCCTTAAATTTTTACCGTTGTTGTTTTATTTCTCAGTCTATGATATTAAGTGTGAGGAGTAGTAATTTTATATCATTCAAAATCTTTACTTAAAGTATACAAATATTTATGTTGTTATTTAAAGTTTTCTCTTTTTAAATATAATGATGATATTATTATCAATTATTGTGTCATGTAGTTTACTAAGTATCTTTTTATAAAATTTAGTTGTAAAAATGATTGATGAAGTGTATTTACATATATTTTGGAATTTTTTACCTAATTTTTTAAAATCTGTTGATTTATAATAATTTAAATAAAAAACAAACACATGTATGTATGTATTTTTATTGTAAATCTTCTTCTATATGTATATAAAAGCGAATGTTTGTCTGTTTGTTTCTGATTTATGAACTCTTAAACTTTTCACCCGATCATCATAAAAATATGTAATCATTTCGCTCTAAAATAAAAACGGCTTGATCGATTGACTTCAAATTTTGTATTAGTGATGCTATTTCACAGTGGAGTTGACTCTATTAACAGTCTTGCAATTTGTTAACCCATATTTGTTAACGATTGAGGGGCGCTGCAACGTGCACCTAGTATTAGCTAATTTATTATAAAATATTAAATTATTTTTGTTATAAAAATCGAAAACAGAAAGTAGAAAGTTTTTACTCAAATTTAAAAGATTAGTTTACAGGTGCGTGTCTTAAAAGAATTAATTTATGTAAAAAACTATGAGGTTGAAAATCAAAACATTTAAATTTTAAATTGAATTTATTATAAAATGTAGCTGCATCCAAAGGATTTGAATGATAGAAATATCTAAAAGATCTCACATGAAATATTTAACATAAAAAACCTTAATTCATTCGTTTTCTCTGTAAGTAAATATATTATCATAAAACAAGCCGTAGTTATTTTTGATTCACCGAGGACATAATGCGTAGTACTTAAAATTGAAATTATTTTTAAACAATCTTAACTTTAGTTACTAATTCTTTATTTTAATTTAAATGATCTTCGTTTTAAGAAGATATTTAAAAAAATATCCTCATATCCTTCAGTAAATTTTTATTCAATTTTAACTTTTAACATCACTAATTTTTTTGTTTTTACTGAAATTATTATCCAGATTTGACAATTTGACATATAGTCCCTGACTTCGATAGTCATATCACTTTAATTTTTTATGAAAAACAAAATTTTTGATTTCGATAGTCATAAAAAATGAAAAAAATCATAAAAAATGAAAAGAAGCTGATAGTAATTTTTTATGAATATACTCATTTAAAACGTCAAATTTTCTCATTTTTAAATTATTAAATGAGTGATTGTAAAAATGGATTTATGAAAGAATAATGAAGTATTTTATTTATATT
This sequence comes from Poecilobothrus nobilitatus, assembly GCA_947095535.1. Taxonomy (NCBI): domain Eukaryota; kingdom Metazoa; phylum Arthropoda; class Insecta; order Diptera; family Dolichopodidae; genus Poecilobothrus; species Poecilobothrus nobilitatus. Next base: position 74,637,849 of record OX352774.1, on the reverse strand, counting down.
TATGTGAATATAGGCATTTTTATAACCTATGACTATGCGATAGCTGCAACCTATGCTATTAATTTGTGAATTGTGAAGAAAGCCTATTAATTTGTGAATTAAAAGTCGTTCCGACATAATTAAAAAAAAAGGTACTCCAGTACTCACCGATTTTGTAGTATAATTTAAATATCATAAAAAAAAAATAAAAAAGTTCAACTTTTAAGCCTGCCCCAAAAAAAAAACAGAACCCAAAAACTAAGGAACCACTTTTCGGAACTTTTTTTCTATATTACAGTATTTGGAACTACGTTTTTTAAATCCTAATTTTTTACTTATAGCTTTTCTTTTGTATAGTCAAAACCTCAAAATAAGAAAGTATTGGCGGTTTAAAAAAAAAAATATAAATCATTTTAATTTTAAATTTCATTTCATTTTGTCCGACTATCGAAATCGCAAAAAATTATTAAAATGAAATGAAATTTGTAATTTTCATTTTCATTTTTATGAAATGACTATCGAAATCAGGGTCATATTGTTTTGTTTTTTTGTGTGGGAAATGCTTTCCTTATATATTTTCATAATATTTTGAGAGATATGGGTTCTATAAGATCAATAAATCCTTCAATACAAATTTGTCATTTTTCTTATTCAGCAGAATTATGTTTAAATATTTATACATTTTTTTTACATATTGGGTAAAAATTCAACCGTTGAATTTTTCTGTGAATTTTTTTTTAGTTAAACATGAGGGTTAAAGATTTTTTTTTTTTTTTGTATAGGTATTGGAAGAAAATTGAATTTCATTTTAATGGAAAAAATTTATATTTTAAATTTATAGCCAATTAAAATTTGTTCCAAAACTAATTTAAGTAAAAAAATAACAAAATAAAATTAAATTAAGGATAAAAATATTGTAGGTATATATACATATGTATGTATATATTTTTATTATAAAATATTAAATAAATTTTGGTTTAAATTTAAAAAGTTTTACATCTTAACTATGTACTTATTATAAGTGAAATACTTATCGAATATTTTAAATTACAGTAATTTAAAAATAAATTTCTTAATTCAAAATTAATTTTTTAGAATTTATTGGATAAAAAAAAATGTATACACTTTAAATTTTTTAATTTTCTTTATATATCTTAGTACCTATACACAAAAATTTAAATGCAGTTTTCAAATTTTAATTTTCAATGTAAATTGAAAGTCATTAAATTGAAATCAGAAAAAAAAAAACCAAAAACCAAAGAATAAAATCAAGAAATAAGATCCATTGAATTCAATTTTGGGTTACGAACTTTTATTATTTTATTTATTTACTTTGATTTTTTCTTTTTTTTTCTTTTTTACCTTTTTGAATTCAAATTTTTACCTTTGATTTTATTTTAATCTTAAAAGGAAAAAAAATAAAGAAAAGATCTTCTAAAATTGACCATTAAACGAAATTTTTATTTTTTTTATTGAATTGATTTTAATTTTTTTTTTTTGGGGAAAATTGTTTTTTTTTTATTTTGAACTAAAATTCAATAAGAAAATTTTATTTTTGCTTTTAAGATGGTAAATGCAATAAAAATTTTTAAAATATTATATAGGTTATTCAAAAATAATTTTTCGTTTATAATACATACATAGATACTTTGAGGTAAGCTTTTTTTTGATGCAGTAAGTGTTAGAACTTTTTACAGATCATTATTTAAATCAATTTTTTTCGAATTGAATTAAAGAATTGGTATAAAATTGACTAGTTAGTGACTAGAGTATATCATCTTCAACTTCCCTTATGAATAAATTTTTAGCATAGATAATTGTAATGCTTTCAAAAATTCTTTCTTTCTATTTACATTTAAATGTACTAGTGTTAGAATACTAGTCAAATTTTTCGAATATTATACTTAATTATATTCCTTAAAAGTGTTCGGAAAATTAAAAAATGTCCTCGTTAGAAGAATTTCTGTAATGCTTTCAATTTTCTTAATTAATTCAAAAGGGGGGGAGGTACACTGGAAAAAAAAAACAAAATTCAAACAAGTATGTACATACAGTTTTACGCATATTTGCGTGTACTGTGTTTTATTTGATCAATCAATCAAATCGAGTTAAAGTTTAAACCAGTTATAGATTAAAGCTTAAAACATACATAGGATTGTTCTATTAATGAACATTTATACATTGATTAGATCATGTAATGATCCTGATTAAGTTTTAGTGATTATATAGGTACGTCAAGTACTTTATGCAATTTTTTTAATTTCAACATCTTTATATACTTTTTATATTCAATAGTTCGCCGGAATTAACATTTTATTTTAAATACTTAAATTAAAACATTAAGGTAAACATTAAAGTTAAATGAAATTTTATATTCATATATATAAAAACAAGGCAGAAGGTAAAATCAAACGTTTATAATGGCGTACATTTTCGAAAAAGACAATAAAAACAGTTTTGTTTATTGTAACTTGCATCAAAATTTGTAAAAATTCATAAAAATCAATAGACATTTTCTTCAATTTTAAGAAAATGTTATTATTATACAGACATATATAAAAAAAAGTTGTTAACACATGTTTTTCCGTTTTACTTTGTAAAAATGTGTAAAGGTATCCTAAGTTCCAATTTTTGACTGCTAATAGCTCTCAAACATAGAGACGTGCAAAAAAAATTTTGTTTGAGGTAACTTATGATAATTGTGAAATTTTTAGATTGAAAAACTGTAAAGCGGAACCTTAAGATAACGCTTTAGGTATTAATTATGACTTTTATAGGGCTGTAGCTTTGTAATGGATAAGGTTAAAAGTATTCTGCAATTACCTCTCTATCCATGGTTAAAAATTCATTGTTTTATCGTAAAGGTTATAAAAATTTTATAAACGGACAAACGGACGGGTAGAGTAAAACGGATTAATAAGTAAAATTTTTCCCCAATTTTTTTTTTTTTTTTGAAAAATGTACTAAAAAATAAGAATTTTAAAAAAGTGATTTTAGTACATATTTTCATCTTAAATCTCAATTTATAATCTGAGAAGAATGCAAACTAAAAATTTCCCGTATATAAATGAAATTAAATCGAATTTTAATCGAATTTCAAATTTTAGGAATATGTAGTTATATGTATGTACATATGTATAAAAAATGTGTTAAATAAAGAAAAAAAATCTTAAAGGTGAAAGGTAACTACAGTACATTATTAAGTATTTGATGGGTTTATATATACATAAATATTTTACACTAGTGGGCTAATACATTAAAGATTAACATTGCAATGAATATCGTGTTTAAAGAATCTACCAAATAATTTTAAAATGTTAAGATAGAATGTATGTAAAAAAAATTTAATAATTGAATTTAAATGCTTTCTTTCTTTGTAGAACAATTAAAGATTTAATGTTTACAAGAAGAAATATGTATTAAGTCACTACATTCAGTTCTTCACTTATAATTTAATTGTATTTGAATTATTATTTTAATATGAAACATAAATTCAGTTTCATAAGATTTTTTTTAAATTGTTAATGCAGTTGAAATTTTTCATCTTGTTTCGTATTCATCCAGCGTTTTATTTTGGTTTGGATTGAAATTTTGTATATTGCATGAATTGTATCTACATACATATTTATGTATATTATATCGTTTAAATCAAGAGGTGAGTATTTGAGTATAGATGAGTTAATAATAATTCTTTTAAAATTTATTAACACTTTACTTACTTATCTTATCACTATATAAATTTAGGGATGCTTGCATCGTTTTTTTTTTTGAAAAAGGATTACCTAATTGTTTATTTATTTAATTTAATTTAATTTACTCCTGCACTACATAATTATGTGGTGGCGGACGAAATCAATCTTTATTTCTCTGGCATGGACGCTGTAGAACTATAAAATTATATTTAAATACATATGTATGAACACATACACACATTTTACATAATATTTCGACCTGATCCTGGATTTGAACCCAAAATCTTTAACCTTAAAAACCGATTTAAGCACTGAACTTGAACAAATTGCCAGATAATATTAATTAAATAAATAAGAATTTTACGAAGAAAAGAATAGAACTAAACTCTATAAATGTAGTAAAATTACTGCATATAATTTTCTAATAGCATTTTCTAAATAGAATACTCGTAGATAGGAAAAAGTCAATAAGTGTGAAAAAAAACATAAGTGTGAAAAAAAATTTAAGATAAATCAATATTTAATATTTTTTATTATACAATTTCCATGTAGTACATTTACTACATTTTTAATAGTACACATTTACTTACATATGCAGTTTGTACATATATTCTTTTCAATGAACTTTCCGTTACATTAACTTATCGATTGATTACAATATATCGAAAGAGAAAGAAAATAAAATGAAAATGTGAATTGAATGCGTTGAGTTTTTTTTATTAAATTTGAAATAAAAATTGTAAATAATAAATAACTATGGTGCAGTTATATATGTACATACATATGTATCTGTATGTACATATGATATGACTATAACTGTATTTAAATAACTGTTTCATTTAATATTATTCAATTAATATCATTTGATTCTTGTTGTTATATAAATACATATATAAAATATGGTAGAAAAATTGAACTGTTATTTTACTGTTATTTTTTTTTTATCGTTTAATTATATGTATGCAAAAATTCATAGACGACATGTAATCATTGTAATAATAAAAAAGAAAAAATGCATTTTAAAGCTTTTATTTGATTGATTATAACAGATGTACTTACATATAATATACATACGTATGTATATATCCATTCATATGTACATATACATATGTATGTATAAAATTTTAATTTATAGTAGATAAATAAATAATTGGGTGCAATTTGTGGTTTGAAAAGTTTATTTTACAGTTAGATATTAAATGTCCATTTTTTAATGAAATTATAAAAAAATTATTTGTCATTTTTTATTATTATTATTTTTTTTTTAATTACTTTAAAATGTTTTTTTTTTTTTCAATAATTAGGTATATTTAAGAATAAATTTATCTGGAAACGATTCATTTTTATGTTAAAAAAAAATTAATGAATTTGTTTGTTTAGAAAGTCTAGACATAAAAGAATCCATTGTGGTTAAATCAATTCAGATTTTTTTTTGATTGGAAAGTCAAAATACATACATATGTACATATATTTTTGTTACTTAATTGAAATGACTGAAAAAAAAAAACAGATTTTTTCTCATTTTTTTTTTTATAGATTTTTCTATAGATTATTTTGTACATGTACGAGGAGTCATACAGTAAAAGTGACAATCGAAAGCTTTGAATTATTGAATTATTGGAACTTAAGTTCAGGATTGTATGAATTGTTTAAAATTGTATAAATTTAAATTGAATTGTAGTGCAAATACATACTTATGTATGTATGTATAATATATGTACATGTGTATATTCTTGCTCAAACTTATTTTCTTAAGGTATAATTAAAATTCGTGGCATATCCTTCTGTCTAACAAAAAATCTTTTTAGGTACACATTTAATGTATAGGCAACTTTAGGGGACGTATAAAATGAAAAAAAGTACATAACTACTAAAATTAATAGGATTTTAAAAACAAAAAAAAAACACACAAAAAAGTATTTAGCGTAAACTGCGCTGCGTTATGACTCAGTTTAGATAACATTCTTTAAAAAATATACAAAATCTAAATGTTTATAATTGAATAAAAGGTGTTTGTTTTAAGTGTCACCTTTTATCAATTAGTTTTTAGAGTAACACATATTTTTTTTAGAGTCTTATAAAGTTTATCACATAAAAAAGGCATTATACACAAAGTATTCGAACATAGAAATGCAGAAAATGAAAAAAAAATTTTAAACATTGTACCTATTTAATTTCATATATCTAGGCGTAGTAGCACCATATAGCACCAAAATAGTCTCATATGAAAAGAGTCAATAATTATACCGCGAGCTCATATTAATACTAATACTATGATAAAAAAAAAAAAAACTAAATTAAACTTCACTGGGTATTTCGATATCTTATAACTACATATGTATCCATGTACCTATATAATATATAAGATAAATCTTAATGGTATCAAAGATGGATAAAAATTACACCGTCATACCGGTTGAATAATTTTAATATAACTTTAAAAGGTTTATTTTATTTTTTTTTTTTCTGTAAGCGATAATTTTAGAGAATAGTTTAAAATAGCCTTAGAACTCTTACTTATATGTAGATGTCTATAAGGCCCTTTAAGGGAAAAATTGTTGAAAACATAATTATTGTATATGCTCCGCCTTAAATCATGTTTTGAATTGTAATTAAACTAAGGCATTTTAAAATAAACATTATTAATGGAATAATGAAACAGAAAAATTTGACTACAGAACTTAAAACTGCAGTAATCTACTTATATTTAACTATAGTTTAAGGAAATGTTCGGTTTGGTATTCAATTCTACAGTTTCCAGTTTAAAAGTTCATTCAAAACTCTTTTTCTCTTTGTAGTTTTTCATCTGTAAATATGTATGTATTTTAAATATTTAATTTAATTTTCACTTAGAATTGTATTTACATATGTATGTATATAATATCATATAGAATTTTAGAAAGCATATATTTTCCAAAATAATTTTAAATTTAATTTAAATAAAAATAAACTGATTTTTATAATTTAATTTCTCACCATTTTAAGATTTTTCTTTTTTTTTAAAGTTTTAAAAAATTTTTGGTTTAATTTTGTTTTTTTTTTTTTTTTTTGTTTCGGCAGTTAAAATTATGAGGAATTTCTTAAATTCTTTTAATAAATAGATTAAATTTGCATATTTTTTAAAATGGTGCAAAAAAAAAATTGGCATTTTTAAATAAGGGAACATATTTTTTCTCAGACCGTTTTTCACGATTTTTATTTTTTTTTTATATATAAAAAACAAAAAAAAAAAACAAAAAGAAAAAACCAAGAAAAACTTCAATGATGGAATTTGTGATTATACATTTGTTTTTTTCGTGGATGATTTTAAAAAATTTTTTTTTTTTTTTTGTGGATATCTTTCCATTTATTTTTTTTTTTTTTCCACTTTTCTAAAATAATTTCCGAGAAAATTATTATTTTGGAAAATTCCGGAAAAAATAATTTATATTATATTTTTTTTTTTTATGGTTTTTCTAAAACTCCTTTAGGCAAAAATTTTTTTTAATTCGCTTAATCAAAAAGCTGACTCTCATTAATGATGAAATCTTTACTAAAAAAAAAAAAAAAAAACACGAAAAGAAAAGGAGAAAAAAAAGTTCTCGTGACTTCTATAAATTCATTTAAAAATTGGTTAAAAAACTAGATTTTCCTCTAACTCTTTTCATAACTAACAAGAAAATATTTGAGTAAATTTTATTTTTATTTTTCTTAAATTTCTCATATTGTTACGGAAATAACTTTGTGGAAAAGTAAAAGAAGGGTAAGAAGTATCAATAGAAAACTTCTCTAATATCATGATGATTTGATTCCCCAATAGGGAAGAATAGTTTAAGAGACTACAAAAAAAAAAAAAAACATCTCATTATTAGCCAATATACCACTTAAATGCTTAGATTCTTTCTTTTTTTTTTTTTTTTTTATGATTATACATATATATATATAGTTACATTTTGGTTGTCGTGATGAGATCTTAAATTGGTGATACCACTCTGACGAGATAATGAGTCTTTTGCAAGATAATTTATGCAAAATAGAGAATAAAATGAAAAAAAAAAAATAAATAAAAGAAATTGAGAAGGAAATAGGGTAAACCACAAAATTGAAAATGAAGAAGAAAAAAAAAAAAAATTAAAAATTTAAGAAAAAAAAAATTGTATTTGATTTCAAGCAAAAAAAAAAATAAGTAAAGTATCTATTTATTTTCTTTCATCCAAATGTGGTCAAATCGTGATTTCGTAACAAGCAAAAAAAAAAAAAAAAAAATTGAAACAGGATGATTACACTAAATTTATATATGTATGTATAAATGAAAATTTATATTGAAACTGGAGATCTTTGAAAAGTTTAATTAAAATTAATTAAGGGTTTTATTAATTAAAAAATTTGAAACAAAATTTTCATATTGCTTCAAGGAATATCGTTTTTTATAAGAAGGATCTAGTTAGAAAATACCTATAATATTTCATTAAAAAAAAATTATTCAAAAATTTACTTTACAACAAAAATCCTTTTTGAAAACTAATTATGTATATATGTATACGTATATGTGTTTGATACTTCTACTTATCCAACTTATTAAAAATCTATAAGATTTAGTCTCTCAGTAACGATTCTAAAATCAGTAGGACGATTTGAAAGTTTTATTATTGCTACAGTTTTCTAATATTTATATTTCTCTAAGCATTTCTAAGAGTGAATCGGACTCAATATCAGAATTTTTTTTTTTTTTTTACTTTATATACTGTACAAACAAATACAAAAACAATAAAAAAAATATCATTTGTTGTTTGTTCGTAAAAATTTACTATAATTCAATTTTAAGAAGATTGAATTGAAATAGACTCTTTTTTGCAACATTATTATGTACATAGGCTTTTAAGAAGAAAATTTTGTAAAAATTTGACCTAAAAAAGTGATTATAAAAAAAAAAAGAATAGATTTTCATTGAAGAGATATTTTTCACAATAAAAAACAAAAAATAAAAATTAAAAAAAAAAGAAGAAAAGGAAATCCTGACAAGGATGTGGGTGATTTACAAGGATCAGACAGATATCGAAATTAAATGAAAGAAAACCATTTAAAAAAATTATATAACTTCAGGGTATAAGGATAAATTATTACATAAACATTTATACATTATATAATATATTAGTTATATATATTATGTATAACGTAAATATATGTATGTATATATATATTATATATATTTAGGATTTGTATAAATCTTTTGGGATTGACTGATGAGAAAAAAATTATTTTAAAATATAAATATATATTTTTTTTTTTTTTTTTATTTAAATCAATCTTTAATCACTATTTAATAATAGTTAAATTTTTAGGACATTTAATTAAGTAAGTATATACCTATATTTTATTTATTTTTAAAAATTGATGTTATATGTATGTATTTGGATAATTTTAAAGTGATTTTAATTTAAATAATTTATTATTTTAATTAGTACTTGGAAAAATTAAATATTTAAGCTTAATCGAAATAAAATGATTCAGGATTTTGCCAATAATTTGAATATTATACGGGTTTTCCAATTTGAGTGATATGATTTCTTTTCAAAAAAAAAAAACACACTAATTGTTAAGGAAATTCAAATGTTTTTTATTTAATGTGAAGTACAATCAATACAATTAAGTTCTGAATAAAACTTCATTCAAATCGCCTCCACAACTTCTTTTGCAGGAACGAATTCGATGAACCCAATTTTCGAGCCCTTTTTCCTCTAAATCAATAATTAAGTAATTTTATTTTAATAATGTTTCGTCCTTTAGCACAATTCGACTTTTTAATAGTGCTTGTAGGCTTGTACTGCTGAATTGCCTAGAGAATTCTCATACTTATCAGTATAAAATTTCAGTTCATAAACTTTCGATTATTCTTATATGTACTTGTATAAAATTTTATAGAAACCATCTGTGAAGTATAAGACTAATCGAAATTTTGTTTTCGTTAAACTCTTTTTTATGAAATGAAATTTTGAAAAAGAATAAAATTTTTGTTAAAAGATTGAATGAAACTTCCATAATAAATTTTTTTTTTCCAGAGAATTTTTTGTATGAGTCAATTGTTTTTTTTTTTTTTTACGAGGGACAGTGGAAAACATTGAAAATTACTGAACTGGACTGAACTGGACAAGGTTCCTTTGTGTAGTGTTGGACTTTTACCAATCAAAACAACCTCCTTTAAACCCAAACTTTAGCATGGGTTCTTTAATACATACATTGTTATATAATGTACAGTTTGGTTTCGGGGAAAAGAATGAGGGAGTGATAACTTCATACTCCTTGTTTCACCTTTGAAAACTTTGTGTTGAGGCATTAACTGTTTTTTTTCTTTAGAACAGGTGCTTACCCCTACAAAGTATCTATAAAACAGAGTCAATGATCTGAAAGTACGATGATCGCAGTATGTAATCATACCTATATATAGCAATTTTAAAAACAAATAAAGTTTATATAATATGGTGGTATCATTAAATTTTTGAAAGAAACATTTTTTTCTCTTCTAGAATTTCATTAATATAAATTGGTGAAATTTAGTTTTAAGAGTTTTCTAGTTCGAATCGAATAACTTTTCTTTATCATTTGAATCATCTCAATTTCGTTCTTATCATAATTTTAGAATCAATTTCTTTTTTTTTTTTAATATAAATAATAATTTAATAAATTGGATTTCCACTTAAATCAATCTTTCTAAAAGCAATATAAAAGGCCCTTTTGCGCATCATTTCAATATATAAACAATAAAATTAATAAAAAAAACAATTCAAAATATACACAAAGCAAAAAGAAGTGTTCAAATAAAAATCAAATTCATTCAAATTTTTCTCTTTAATCTTAGTTTTTATTAATTTTATGATATCAATAAGTAATGGACGTCTCTCACTTCCATTTAAAAACAAATTTCGAAAAAAAAAACAAAAAGTTATCCTTTCTATTGTAGAACTTAAAAACAGAAAATTCACTTTTGTTAATGCAATAAATTACAACTGCCAATTTTTAACCAATGACTTTCTGTGGTAAGCATTTTTTTTTTTTTTTTTTTTTGGTTTATGGAAATAATATAGACCCCTTTAGACTGACCACCACCACCTCAGTATAAAATAAAAAAATTCTTTTGACCCACTAACATTATTTTTGTTTTGTTTTGTTTTGTGCTAGATTTTTTTCTGAGTGCCTATATGGATTTTGATGATCAATGTTGGTGAAAGATTTAAAATCAGCCAAGTAAAACTTAATACAACATTACCATATCAGTTTGGATATCAGTAATGCCAAAGACCATATTAAATTTATTTAAAAAAAAAAACAAGAACAAAATAAACAAAAAAAAAAAAATGGTATACGGATTCAAAATATTAAGAAAATTACGGGCAAATTTATAAAAATAATAAAATCCTTATCCTTACAATTTTGGGGCAATATCCTTTTTTACATTTGTTAATATAAAAAAAAAAAAAAACAGAAATTTTTTCAAATAAATTGATCTGATGAGAACCATCTAAATATATTCTATTTGTAGTATCCAACATATTCGTTTCTATCCCCTTCTAATGATTTCTATATTATAAGACTTGAATTTCTTTAAGAAAAGAAAATCTGCTAAACGGATAAATAAAAAAAAATAACTATTGATCCAAAAGGTTTTGTTTTGTTTTTATTGATATATGTGTGTATAATTGTGTGAGCGGATTGGGACTAAATAAATTTTTTTTTCAAAAGAAATAAAAGAATAAACTAGAAAATATAATTTGTTTTTTTTTTTTGGTTTTTTTTTTGTTTTCCCTGACCAGACATCAAAAGTTAAAATAAAAAAAAACAAAAAAGGAAACTTTGAAATCCTTTTCTTATTGTATTTTTTTTTTTTTTTTTTTTAGGATTTAATACTTAAAGACGTTTTTTTTTTTGATATTTATGTATATTGAAGAAAGTTAAAGATAAAAATCAGAAAGATTTTTTTTTTTTATCTTCATATTAATATTGTAAGAGGATCGAATTTGTTCTAATGTTTTTTTTTTTTTTTTTATTTCAAACTTTAGGTTGCGTTTGTTTATTGAAAGTTTTTCTAGAGTTTGTTTTCTTTTAATAGATTTAAGATGACATTTACTTTACTTTTTTAAAGTAACTGTATATAGTTAGATAAAATTTTAATAAAATTAAAAAAGTTAAGAAGGCAAAAAAAAGAAAAAAAAAAAAACTGATCTAAGCATTTTTTGTTAACTTCGTATCAAATTACTTTGATTAGGACAAAAATTTTTTTTTTTTATAGGAAATCGGAATTAATTATATTGAAAATAAAATTGGAATTAATATTTTAAGTTTGACGATAAGTCCATATAATCATGTTTAAAATGATTATTTTTTTTTCGAAAAAAAAAAGGATTGAAGAAGAAGAAGAATCTACGCATATTGAAAAACTGAAAAGTTTTACTCGAAGCAATGGTATGTGCACCTACCAATATGTTGTTTTACAGAAGTTGAATTTTTAGGAGTAAACCTGCGACAGACCTTTAATTTCTTAGAGGCAATTGGGCTGACAAAAATATTGTAATTAGAATTAAAATTAAAATTCGTAATACACAGAAATAGTGGGAGCATAGTAAAGATTTATACTAAAAGATTGCAGTGTCACTTATACCTCTTCTTAAAATAACTTAATAATCTTCTCTGTTGCTCTGTGTTTGAGTCACAATAACCTTCTCTTTTCTGTTTGTGTCACTTAATTTCGAAAAGAAAATCTTTAACGTTTTATTAAAACTATCAAACTGAAATGTTGTGAAATCAACTAGTATTGACAGTAGAAACATATTGAAGATCTAAATCATTTCTTTTCGGCAATTAAGAACAAAGAAATTTAACCGCATGTAACTGTTAAAGTTTCTAGCAAAAAGGTAAAGTAAATCCAGTCAAAATTATGGAATTAATTACTTAATTGATAAGGAAGATTAGAGAGTCCTTTAATTTTATAATTAAAAATGAAATTATCAAATCTTAGAAAATGATAAGTAAGTAGATAAAAGTAACGGTGGGTTTTTTTTGTTAAAAAGTGTAAACACGTAAACCAAAATTCGAAACAATACTATTATTCTAGCAATATTATTAAGTAATCGCACTCTTATAGCTTTTCAAATTGTATAGTAAATTGCAAATCGAATTTGGGGATGTATAGCAAAATTCATATTGAAATACCAACAAAGAAAGCTATACATTCTGTTTAAAAAAAAAAATTAAAGAAAAAAAATTCTTTAAATGTCATCTAATGGAGCTCTTTAAGTGTTATTCTATATGTACCTATTACCTATAAAAATTTCTATTTATTCTATGAACTACATACATATGTATATGTATTATGTTAACATGTATTTACTTTTTATAAAAAGTTTTTTCATACTTTTCTTTTCAAGGTATCAAAGAATTTTATTTGAAACATTTTCGTAATATTTTTTATTTTGCAAAATGGCGTCTTTTTTTTTTTTTGTTTTTGATTTATAATTTGACTTTTATTTGTTACTTTTAAAAATTTCTAACATTTTTTTTTTTTCGTTAATTTTTTATGGAAAAAAACTTTTTATACATAATTTTTAATATGGACTTATTATGTAATACATTTGCATATGTATGTAATTACATAAATTTTATTTAAAAAGAATTTGTATAAAAAAGTTTTCTATCTCTAAAATAAAAAAATAAAATTTTAATCAATATTTCAAAATGTTAAAAAAGTTTCTTCATTTTAATTTTTCATTTTATTTCAAAAATTTTGCAATTTTTCAATTTCAAAATTCAAAATACATTTGTTTAATTTCTCCTATTGGAGTATTTGGATATGCATGATTAACCTTCTGGAAAATTCTTAAAAAAATTTTTTTATTTTTAAATCAATAGTTTCTAAATTTATTATAATTAACAAAAATTAGAAATATTTAAGTTTTAAAATTATATAACTGTAAATAATATGATGTTAAAGTTTAATTATTTATTTTATTGATTAATATTTGTGTGTGTAGTCATAGTTTAAATCGAAAAAAAGAAAACAAAAAAAAAAGAAAGAAAAGAAATACAAATTGTAAAATTTTATTGCGTTTTAAATATTTGTTATACAATTTTTAAACATTTTAATTATTATAATTTACAAAATAAAATACATTTTCTTATATTGTTACATTTCATTGGTTCGGTCAATTTTTTGCCACACTTTTTTTTTTAGCTGGAACTATAGAAGAGAATTAATTCTCTGTCCGACCATCCATTACTTTAGGAAATTGTTGCTGAACAAAAAAATAAATGCTTCCTGGGTTATTTAAATTTAATTTGTACTTAAAATTTAATATAATAAAATATACAATATTTTTAGAAACAAAGCTCTACACTTTTAGAGTTTTCAGGCACTTCTTTAAAAAATGAGGGAGTTCCAAATTTCATATAAAAATCATAAGCACCCATATGTTCAGAAGTTTTATCCGAAGCAATGAATCTAGCGTACATATGATTCGACATTTAATTAAGAAAGTAGGTACGTTTACTTATAGGCTATATGTTTAATAAACTAAACTTAATTTCCTTTATTTTAAGTTTCCTTGAAAACTGTTAATTTTAAATCGACTATATAGAAAAGTGTCGATATAGTGACAGTTCTGTCAGTTTTTCTATAGTGACAGTTCTGTCAGTAAGCGCTACTTTTTAATAAACTTTGCGTTGTTTTCTATCAAAATATCTGGTAAAATTTAGAAATTTTGACATGTTGAGGTATTCTTTTTTGTACTATATTTATACAATAAATTTCCTCTTCTTGTTTATTTTTTTTTTTTTCAAAGTTTTTCTATGGTCTCATTCAGTTCTGTCAGATTTCCACTTTTCATTGTGAGCGCTGTTTTTTTTATAAACCTTGCGTTATTTTCTATCAAAATACATTTACATTATCTGGTAAAATTTAGAAAATTTGACATAACTATTAAGATATTCTTTTTTTACCATTTATATTTTAAATTAAGTTTATTTTAGTTCCGATTACTGATAATTTCTTTTTTCAAGATTTAAGTGAACTGTTAGACATGGATCTAAGAAGCTTTCAAATTTTTCTTTGGTCAGAGTAATTAATATGATCTTGATTATTAAGTTAAATCTAGAGAAACTTAATATTAATTATTAACTCTTTGTATATAGGATCTCCTACCTATTGATTTCTGATTACACATTAGATAGTTCAACCTTCATTATAAAAAAAAAAAAACTAAAAAAACCTATTTTGAATAAATTTTTGACGTTGTAGAAGTGTTTTTTATGACATTTCATTTTACTGAATTTATTTTATTTTCCTAGATTTTGCAGATTCGTTTTAGTACCACTACCACTATAATTTTAATTTACCTTACAATTAACTTATATTATTTAAATATTAATTTTTTTTAAAAATTATTTTAAATTTAATGAAGGCAAAAATTAATTATTTATACTTAGGTATATTTTTATTTAGTTAAAAAGAAAATTTCTTTGAAACTATTAAATTTATGAAAGGAAGGCACGTGTCACTTTTCTGTCAACTTTTAAATTTTAAATTCTAAAATTTAAAAAATTTTTTTTTTTTAAGGTTATATAATAATAACTAGTAGTTTGAAAATGTAATTATTAAAAAGTAAGTATATTTAATTAGTTTTAAAAATTAAAATTTCATGTTTTTTTTTGTTAAATTAATAATTGATTAGTTAAAGATTTGGATATATGTATACATATATTATATGACTTAAAAATTGTTTTTTTTTTATTTATTTTCTTATTCTTATGTAATCACAATACATATGTACTTAAATATTATGAGAAAAATAAATCATTCTATTAATCATTAAAATAATAAATTATATTTTAGTGCACTGTTTTGTTTTTTGTCCTTTTAGTGGCTCATGTTATGGGCTCATGTGCTAATTAAAATTTTTTATTGATTTTATTTTAAATTTTATTTGAAAATGATTTTTAGAAATATATTTTCTAAAAAATTAAGAGATTGTATTATAAAATGTATATATGTTTGTATGTATGTATATATGGATAGAAAAATTTTGTAAACTACTAGTGTATACTTATGTAGCTCTTATTTTAGCTCATATGAATTTACTGTGAATTTTATCATTAGATATTACAAATTTGTGAAATTTTTATCATTGGGGCAACATTTCTTAGTTCATCCCTAAACAACTACATCTTACATATATATGTACTTCTAAAGAAAAAATTAACTTTTCATTATTTTTAAAATAAATAAAAAAAAAAA
The DNA here is from genome assembly GCA_947095535.1 of Poecilobothrus nobilitatus. Taxonomy (NCBI): domain Eukaryota; kingdom Metazoa; phylum Arthropoda; class Insecta; order Diptera; family Dolichopodidae; genus Poecilobothrus; species Poecilobothrus nobilitatus. Next base: position 74,621,919 of record OX352774.1, on the reverse strand, counting down.
ACAATTAATTAAGCTCTTTGTTGTATTTTATAAAAGATTTCGGTTCAGCTTAACAAATTTTGAAGTTACAGATTCTTAGGAATCATTTTAAGATTTTTATTGTATTAAATTTGAATCAATGTTTGGTTTTATTCAACACAGAGCGTATTTCAATTTAATTCAGATAAAAAGATACAACATCTTCCACATTATTGATTATAAATAGTATTTTATACATTTTAAAATCTAATTTTCAAAATTCAACCCTGTAACCATGATGAAAGCATTTAAAATCGAAATTTCCATAAGTTTTTTTACTTTACTTATTTTTCTTAAAGTGAAAACTTGGCAATTCTTATACACTTTCACCTTTATTTTTATTAATTTATTTCATTCCTTAGGGCTTAGGAAGCTTGTAACTTGTAATCTTTAAATTACATCAGAAATTTTTTAGATCTTATTATCTGAGTTTTTTTCACGCTAAGCTAACTTTTAATCGTATCCAAGATTTTGGGATAAATAGCATAAATACTTATTCAATAAAGTGTCTCATGTGCTATATCCAAGAACTATAATAGTATACATGTTAGGAGTGACGTTAAACCGAAAATTAAAACAAAAATTATTTTAATAGTATATCATTGACATTTTATTTTGTCTGTCTAACCTCAACCCTTACAATTGCACAGTTTTACATGTAATACAATATAAAAAAAATTTGTCTCGAATTTTATTTTAAACGAACGAATAACGAAAAAATCAAAAAAGTTTCTTATTTACTTTGTAAATATGTATACATATATAAATATATACCTATAAGTATGGTTGCTAGTTGCCACTCAAAAATATAATTTCTTTTTTCAATTTAGCTTTCAAAAGGTACCAAAAAATGTTGAGTACTAAAACATATGTAGTAGTTATATGATATTATCCTTATAGGTATATATATTTTTTTTATTCTCTGCCACATAAATGTGGACAGGAAATTACACAACCTTTCCTGTTCAGACGTGGCTTAAAAACAAATTGTCGCCTACTTTTTTAAAGCAATTTTCGCCGAATTCATTTTCCATACAAAGTTATTTTCGACAAAATTCATTGATGCTTAGTGGAATTTAAGAACAAATTTAGAAAACGTATAAAGTAAATTCCATTGGGTATAGCAATTACTTCAACAGTCCATTCAAGTTTTACATGATAGTTAAATTCATATTTCATTGTTTTCGAAAATGTAGTTTACGTTTTAAAAATTTATTTTAGATTTTAATTTTTAAAATTCTCAAAATTAATCAAAAAAATTACCAAATTACCAAAAAAAAATATAATCTAAATAAAATTATCAATTTAGTTAGAAAATTGTCAAAGTGGCAACACTGTATACAAATAAAAGGAAATATTTTCTTTCTTCAATAAAAAATAAAGAGTTAAAAAGATAATAAATATTATATTTATTTATTTACTTTTTTTGGAAAAATTAAATTTTTATTTCAAAATAAAATTTTATTTTTTCTCAATAAACAAAAAGAGCATAAAAACAAACAAAAAAAAGAAAAATAACATAGAAAAAAATAAATATTTTCAGCTTCAATGAACTGCATAATCTTTAATACCAATTTTTTTTTTTTTTACTTTTTTGGTTATTTTATTTCCAAATTTTCTTTTAAAAGATCAATTTCTTAATCGAAAATTGTTTAAAAATTAGGGGGAAAATAAATGTAAAATATATTTCCATAATTTTTTTCCATCTGGTTTTATTTTATTTTCCGTTTACCTTTCACTCAACCTATATCAAACCCATCAATATATCAATATTTTCCCTCAATTTCTTGTCTTAGTTTTCATTAAAAAGCATTTTATTTTTCTTATATAGATACTCTCTAGATTCTATATGCCCAATTAACCTAATTTTGCTTTCACCTATTAAAATTAGAACTAAAAAATACAAAGAAAACAAAAAAAAAAATGTGTTCTGGTATTATTTGTGGGAAAGCCCCTCAATTCAATATTTACAAATTTATTTTGTTCAATTTCTTGATAGATATCAAATCTGATTGCAAATGAAACAAAATTAGAATTTATAATAAAAATAATAAGAATAGATACTTTTGACTATTTTTAAAAATTTTGCAATCGTATCTGAATGAATGCCTTTTTTCATTTTCCGTAATCACAATAAATTAAATGAAAATTTACAAAACAACGCTTTTACAGATGCCCTCTTACAAATTGAAAAATTAAAAAAAAAAAAATGTTTGAAACAAAATTTCAAAATAATAATTTTGTAATTTAGATTTTAACATAAGTATTTTTTTAGTTTTTTTTTTTTTGTGTTTTGTATTTTGTATTTTGGTCTTTACTTAACTGGGTGAATCATTCATTGATTTATTCATTCAGTAACCGGTGTACTGTATTGAAACTTTAAAAACAAAATTAAAAAGAATATATTTTTACATTTTAATTCTTTTTTACTCAAATATTTTTCCGTCTCAATTATTTTGTTCTATTACCTCGATTGAATTCAAAAACATGCCATCCCGTCTCACGAATGATTCCATCGAAATTAATATTCTCATCTCTCTTGTCAGGCGTCGTAATGTTGAAGTTCTTTCTTTTTTTTTTTATAGATATCTTGTAATGTAAGTAACGTCACTTGCTCGGATAAAATTAATTCAATATCTAATGTTTCCTCTCAAACAATTTCAACATATCACTAAAGAGATTGCAATAAGTCTACTACCTAAACTGCAAAAATGTGAAACTTATTAAGTTATTAACATCCAAACTGTCCCCAAAAGTTGGAGATTTTTCGATTTTTAGAATCTACCTAAATTTAAGATGAATCTAAACAGATTAATCAATTACTTACCTTCTTTACTCGCTATATTCGTATTTTTCCCATTCTTATCACATCCCATAAAGTCACAACTACTTTTGTTACAAATTAACGTTTTCTTAGATTGTAATTTATGTATAAAAAAGCATGACCTGAAGAGAATTAGGAAAAATGTTTAAAATAAAGTTGTTATTATTATTATTATTTATTTTTGCATCTCATGAATGATATAAATACAAAAATTTTTGAACCTGTCCCTGCGGGTGTGGTTCTTTAAAATAAAGTTTTTAGATTAAAAAAAAAAAACGGAACAGCTAATATGTAAATTACTTGCCCTTCTAAAGTCTATTAAAACAAGATTTCTTTATTTAGATTTTTATTTTAAATATAAGAAGGTAAGCTTTAAGAAGTACCCTTTAAAGTAGGTAACTCTTTAAAGTGTTATCTTTAGGTGTCAACTACTTATACCTGATTTAAAAATTAATTTTAAAAATTAAATAGTCGTTAAAAAAACAGCAAAAATATGAAAGATATACGCGTATTAAGTATCAAACATGTTTTTTAAAAATTAAAAAGATAATTTCCTAGTTCCTCTATAACAAATTTTCTTCTAAACGTGAAATGCTTGTCTTGATACTAAAGTGGGAACTATGTATTAGTTTTGGAATGCCAATAACAAACTGAATATTCTTTTAAACTTTAAATTTCCACCTTTCAAAAGTGAATAAATCTTATAATAACCAATAAAGTAAAAAAAAAAAACAAATGGGAAACACATTCGTTTACTGCAAGAGGAGGAGGTCCTAAAAAAATGAGTCATCTAAAAAAAAAAAATTATTACTAAAAATAAATTTCTAATTAATATTTATTCTGATTCATAAAAACTTGTGTAAATTTTTATTTTTATACACTGTTACAGTTTCAAAAAAATCTGGTATGCACGAAAGTTTTACAATTGCGCATTATTGATTTTATCAAAAAAAAAAATAATGGGAAAATTAAATCTGGATCGAATTGAACATTGAACCACAAAAAAAAAAAATCAAACAAACAAACAAATCAACGTGACAAATTATTTATTTTTTAATCGTAAAAAACAAAATACGAGTAAAATTGAAAGTTGAAAATTTTCATAATTATTTTTTGTTTTTTTTTTTTTTTCAAATTTAAATTACATTAAAAAAAAAAAAAATAAATAAAAATTAGTTCCAGTAAAACAAGTATTTTACATCGTTTATTATGCTATTCGAATAAAATCTAAAAAATTTTATTAACTTTGCAAAAGATTTTTAATATTCATTCATTAAGTGTGTATCTATAGATAAATTTTATTTGTGAATCAAATTTTATTTAATAAATACTACATAATTCAACTCATTATTGAATAATGTGTCAATGGTAAATATTTTTTACTTAGTTTTTGATTACAATGTTGATTAATCTCTTAACTTACACTGGAAACTGCAGTAATAGAAAGTAAAATTAAAATAAAAAAAAAAAAAAAAAAAAAAACTTTGTGATATACTTTTAACATTTATTACAATTGAATTGTAATTTGTAGTAAAATAAATTAATTATCTGGAAAGATCAGTTTATTTTTTTTTTTTTTTTATTTGAATCGGATCATAAAAATCATACAAAAACTTCTCCGTTTTGTTTTTTTTTTTCTTAAATAATTGATTGTTTTTCTTTTTTTTTCATTATTATGTTTTTTTCGTATATTTTAATAATATTTAATTATTAAAAAAAAAAAAATGTGGTGCAATTTATTATTGACATTTTTTTTTTTTTTTATCTTAGTCTTAGCAATTTAATTGTTGGTATATGTAATTACAATTCGACTTTTAATTTAACCTAAACCTTATTACGAAAGAAAATATTCCGCAGCATTCTACTATATTTTTTTTTTAATCTAAAAAATATCAAATTAAAACGCATGAATCCTAAAAAACTTCACTTCACCAAAAACGAGCCAAGAGTAGATTTAAAAATTTACTAAATGAACATTGTACATATATTACAGAATTGGGTAGTGTTACACATATGTATGTATATGTAATTTGTCAAAAAGGTTTAATTACAGTATTACGTAGTTTGCCATGATTTGTCAACAAACAAAATAAATATTTAAAAAAAAAAAATGTAAAATTCAATAATAAATTCATATTAGTACGTACCTACCGTATTATGGTATTATGTGATAAAATTAAATTGTTATAGGAATTAATAGGAATTTATAGGAATTTATAGGAATTATAAAAATTAAAAATTACAAAATATAAATTTAAAGTTTTCTTTTTATTTATAAAATCTTACTGATAAGTTGCCGAAAAATAATTACAAACGACTCATTTAAAAAAGATTCAAAGACAACTTACTAACAAACGTTGATAACGATATACTAGGGCGGTCTTAAATCGAACTACCACTACCACTACATATATGTGTATACATATACTTCGCTTATTATTGCAATTATCATACTACTGACAATTTAAAAACGATTTTTTTTTTTTCGAGCTGTCAAAACGACTCACTTACAAGTTACAATGTTTCCCATGAATATAAAACTTTCGTAGAGGGTCGACAACGATTCGTCATTCAAGGATAATTTCAATTTAATATCAATCTCGCCATTGTCACTCTGATATTTACTGCAATTTTCAAAATAAAAGAAAAAAATAAAAAATGTTTAATATTTTAATACATATTATATAATTTTTACCATAATAAAATGTATCTATGTACATATTATATATTAAATAAATCTCTATAATTTTCTATTATCAATTTAAAATAAATAAATTTATTAATAAAATAAAAATTTATTACTTAAAATTTGATAAGTACGAACAAAAAAAAAAGCATATTTGACCTTCATTGGGGTCATCATCGTCATCGCTATAAACTTAAATTGAAATCGATTAAAAAATATCTCCAAAATTAAATATATCGTTTTTTTATTTTCATTTATAGATATCATATTTTTATATAAAGAACCGTAATTTCTGTAAAAAAAACAAAAAAAACTCCCCCTTTTTTTTCTATTAGCCTTTATTAGAGTTTTCTATACAAAAAATAAAACAAAACAAATTAAAAGTTTCCAATTGAGCAAATTTAAATGGCATCGAATTTACATAAATTTGTCAAGATAAAATGAGTGACTGAATAGTTAGTTAACTTCTATCAAATAATGCTTGTCTGTTTTTTTTTTTTCTTTGGGTTTTCTAAATTTATTCATTAATTGAATAAAAAAAAAAAATTTAAAAAAAAAACTAAAATGATTTATCAAAATTTGTCAAAATTTTAAACAAAAAAAAAAAAAAATAGTTAAGTGTGTTTTTTTTTTTTACATAATATATATGTACTCTATTATGTCTGCATTTTGTTATCAAACTGATAAGAAACGTTTCGTTTTAGGTAACATTGTTTTTGGTTTGTTTTGGAAAACAAATTTAACACTTAATGTTACATTTTAAACATCAATTACTCTTTTCGATTTTATTTTATTTACAGGGTTATTTATCTGAATTTATTTGTGCGAAACTCAGTGACATTTTTATTGTTTTCCATTTGTCTTATTTTTCTTTTGTATCTAATATCCTTTGTTGAATAACCCTCTATTGCGGGTCTGGATGATGAAATAGCGGATCGACTTGTAAATGAAGGAGCTACAAAAATCTTTACAAAGTTCCTTTACAAGAATTTGTGGCATAGATAGAAACCAAATAAGAGGACCACTTAAAATTGAAGAAGAGGTTGATTGAGGAGCAGATTATGGAGTGAAAAAATTAAAAATATGAAAAATCTGAAAAGATATGAAAAAAAACTTATAGAATTCTAAAATTGTAAAAGATAGTATATATAAACAAACTGATAATTCTAACTTCAGGAAACTGTCGGTTTAAAGCAACACTTAAAGAAAATTGAAATAGAGAATGACCCCATATGCGCGGATTCTATCAAGAACAAAAAGAATCTCCCGGATACATATTCAAAAACTGTAAATCTGTAGTCCGAGCAAGATATATGCACCTAGAAGCATATTGCTTTACCGCAGATTAATTAGCAGCAATATAGAAGATTTATATAGATATTTATAGGTTCTTAGAAGCAGTAGGGCTGATAGAAGTATTATAAGTGGAAACAATATCCACATTCCTTAGTAATAAAGGAATAGATCTACAACAAAAGGTCGTATGTACATATATATGTATGTAGGTATAAGAGTAAAATAGAATGAAATTTCCAGACTGCAATATTTAACAACAAATGTTGAATTCCTGATTTTAAATTTCATCAAAATAAAAAAATGACAGAATTTAAGAAAAATTTGAATTATTTGAATTATACATACATATGTATGTACTGTACTTATGGAGAGAGTTGCGTTACTGTATTTTCCCTTTCTGCAAAGCATTGTGTAATAATGCCTTGTAAACATTAAACATTCCTATTATAATTATGTCTTTTGATTGCCTATCAATATCCTATAGTAATTTCGAAGATATTTCAATTTATATGAATAATAAAATCCTTAACGACATTTTATTTAATCAAAATATTTTTGGAAACTGTTGATTAGAGAAAACGTCATAAAAATAGACATAAAAAATTTTTCAAATTAGATGTATTCTAATTTTTAATTTTTCTTTAAATATGATTTCGACACTAGGAATAATTTAATTCCATTTTAATTTTGTCCTTAAATGTAGACACTGTCCTAAATTAAAAATTAAGTTTATCATACAAAACAAAATCATTTATTTCACTTCTACTCGTAAATTATGTAATTTACAAAATACAATACACATTTCCAAATGATTAATTAACAAAATAAATTACCTATGCATGTGTGTATGCATATAATATTATGTATGTTTAAAAAAAAATGTATAGCAATAAAGTTGCATCAATATTTTTATTTTTATTTTCTGTTTTACAAATTTTATTGAATTTGTTTGTTTATCAAATTAGAGTATACAAATTATGCATACATAATACATATCAAATTATGCATACATACATACATATCAATTTGATAACATGTTTGTATCTACAATATGTATTTAGGTAATGCAAATTATAGAAATACACAAAAAAAAAAAAAAAAACGAAAACAAATTAAATTTAAATAAGAAAATGAAATAAAAGCAATCAATTGTAAATAAAATATAAAAACAAAAACAAATTTTTAAGAAACAATAAAATTTAGCTTAGTATTAATACAATAATATTATTATCAACATTGTTGTTTTTTTTTTTTTTTGTTTGTATACAGTAAGTACTGTACAGTTCAGTTCAACAAATAACAATACACAAACTGTTATGTTATCTACATACATATGTTAATGTACATATACAATATTAGAATCGTAATAATTTTTTTAATTCTTTTATTATGAATGTTGTGAGTTATGACAGTAAATATTTAATTTTAGTTTCTCTCTTGATTAGCAAAAATTAAAATTATTTATGTTACAATTTTCCAAACACTAGTATGTATTAGTACGAAGTAGTGGAGTAAACTATTTACTATACTTACACTACAACTGTTTTTATTTGGAAGATGTAAATGTTGACATTATTGTCGTCACTGTTGATTTTACCTATAAAATTTGAATTACACACATTTATTATGTAGTTAGAAACAAAAATAATTGAATTTAAAATAACAACCAAAAAAAAAAAAACAAAAAAAAGAAAAAATGAAAAATATAACAAAGAACAATTAATATGTAAATTATAAATTTGTTTTTTTTGTTTTCGTGGTGAATTTTTATTTATTTTTATTGTTTTGTGGTGTAAATGTATCCATCATAAGAACAATGGAATGGAATTAAATTAAAATGAAAGGGTTTTTGTTTATTTTGTTTTTTTTTTGCTTTCAATAATACAATTTACAATAGAAATAACAATAAAAAAAATGAGTAATCGCCACATTGTTTATTAGAAAATAGGGACACAATAACAAAACAAAAAATTAATTATTCAAATACTAAAAAAACTTAAATAAAATAAAAAAAAAAAAAGTTTATTGTGTCCAAATTTTGTTAAAGGAACAATAACAAAGTACATATATATTTACATACATATGTATACATATAAATTTAGAATATTGACCAGATAATTGTTTAGATTTAGATTTAAGAAAAATTAGGTGATTAAACAATCAATTCCTTGATAATGTTATAAAGGTGAACTTTAATTAGGTTAACGGATCAAATAAAAATTTCATTTTAATACCTATTTAAATTTTTTGTAAGGTATACAGCTACCTAAAATTTTTTTATTAAAAGATTTTTAGCTGAAAATAAAGAGTGAAATAGTAATTTGGTCATACTTTATGTCCTTAATTAAGGATAATTAGTATGCGCTTAAAAATTTTGTTAAAATTTTAATTCAATATTTTGTTATTAGCTTTTAAAATACTAAATCTGTTCGTTCAATATTAAATAAATTAAGGAAATATTAGAGGAGTAAGTTATGGGATGTAGAAAACAAACAAAAACTGATAGATTATAATGTTAAACAGAGTGTTCCGCATAATAATAATTTTTGCTTAAACAAACTTTTTTATATGTTTTAAAGTTTTTGCCTTATCCATATCCACAATCCACATTCAATATTTTAAATGTTGTAAATTTTTATGTTAAAATGTTTTAATTCGCTTATATCTGAGAAAAGGTAGATATAAGATTTAGAGAGAAAAAAAATACTTAACACAAAATGATGGTAGCTTCTTAAGCAATATTTCTTCTGAAATATTTTCACTCTTATACAGAGAACACCCTGTATAGTTGAACTTAAAAAAAAAAACTTGTAGTTTTTAATTTTTTAACTTGTTGTTTATTTAAAGTTTCTCTATTGTCCTTGTGTAGATACTTCTTATCCGCTGAAAAACAAGGCTCACTATAAATTAAAATTTTAATTTCCATAATATGATTTAATTTGGCCCAGTATTTTTTGTCCATTTTCAAAACAAGCATATTGTTCTAGATTTGAATGAAACATCCTTCTAGATTTTATTAGAAGATTAATAATAACCGTATGAAACATTCTTTACAAGAAAATATTAAAATCAATCTTATGTACATATACTATATAATATATATGTAGGTATGTTATTTACATCATACATGCATACATACAATTTTTTGAAAAAAAAAAAAAAAAATCTTTGAAAACCATATTTTATAATTTCGAAATTATTTCAAGACCTCATTTTTATAAAATTAATTATTAATCAAATTTAATCAACATTTTTGTGTAAAATTAATAAATCAAATGATCGAAAAAAAAAAAAAAAAAGCTTAAAGCTATTTTAAAGATTTTTATTTATGCAACAAAAATAAAATCAAATCAAATAAAAATTTTTAAATAATCTAAAATATATAAAAAGTTTAATTTTATTTTAAAAAAAAAAAAGTACTTGTAAACATACAGCGGTTTGCTTATATTTTTTTTTTTTTTTTTGTAATTAGTTTAAAAAGTTCAAGAGGCAAACATTATAATGTACCTATACTCTTTAATAATTTTTAAACTATAATCTAAAATCATTAAATATTATGAAATTTTCAAAAAACAAAAAAAAAAAAATTAAATAAATAACCGAAAAATTTGGTTTTTAAATTCAGATTCAGTTTTTATTTTAATTAATTTTCTTAATAAAAAAAAATATAAACCAAAAATTAATTTATGCAATAAAATTGAACTTTAGCTTTTTTTTTTAATTTTTGTTTTTTTTAAGTACCACCATATTTTTAAAAGTTGTGTAAGTTTTTTTTTTTTTATAATATGTATTTAAGAAGAATAAGAGATGATGAAAAAGAAGAAAATGAAACAACCAACTAGAAATATTATAAGCTCCAGTAAACCACAACAATCAAAATAAATCTTTTTTGTTACAAAAAGAAAAAAAAAAAAAGCCAAGGAAATTTTAAAAAATCACGCTTTTAAGTTTAATTTTTTTTTTTTTTTTGTTTTTTGTACAAAAAATAATGAAAAATAAAAATTACTTTTTGTTTTGCTAAGACTTTTTGGAAGAGTTTTTTTTTTTTTTTTTGGCTATAACATTGTGTACCTATTATATGATATGATTTTATTATAAAAAGTATCTATTCGTAGATAAATGAATGAAATTTAAATTCATTGAATGAATCATATTCTAAGATATAGACATATAGTACATATACGAATACAATTTGATTTGTGATTATTATTTAGTACAATTGAAACTTTAAAGTTTAAAATAATAACAAAAAAAAAAAAAAAAAATTAAATAAATGTATCTATCAGATACTTTGAAAGGAAGGCGGGTTAAATATATGAAATTTTTTTTTTTTTTTTTAGATAATTACATCAGACCTTCATGCAAATTAATGTCAATTATATATTCGTATTTATGCTTAAAAAAAAACAAAAAAAAAAAAAAAAAAAATAAAAACAAAATTCAATTGTAAATATTAAGAAATAGAAAATACTAAATATAATAAGATTATATTAAAACTTAAAGTAACTAAAGGTGAAGAAATGAAGAATAAATCTTCGAAAAAAAAAAAAAAATAATAATTCAAAAAATTTAATTCAATCTATAGGTTATATAAAATTTCGTTTTGTTTTTGTTTGCAATTTTAAAATCAAATTTAAAATGAAATTAATTTTAAATTTAATAATATCTAAAAGTAAAAATTTTATGAAGTTTAGACCCACACAAGGTAGAATATAGTATATACATAATATTGTATATAAACTAAAACCTATTTAAAGTTTTAATTTCTGGTGTAATTATTTGATTTAATCATTGAAAATTACCTTGAAAATTTAATTAAAAATATCATACAAAGAAATAGAAATAAATTTTTTTTTTTTTTTATTTATGTGATTTATTATTTGAAATTTGTATCTGTATAGCAGCTTCTGTTGAAAAGAAAAAAAAAAAACTAAATATATACTAATAAGATACTTGTTAAAACTAGAATTTTTCTGGATATTATTCTAATTATCTTTTTTTTTTTTTTTTTTATTATAAGATTCGCAATTGTATTAGAATTATTATGTTATAGGTAAAAAATTATTATTTTATGATATTTATTTTTATTATCAGAAAAAACAAAAAAAAAAAAATTAAGTGTAAAAATTAAATCAACAAGCCATGAATATGACCTTAAAAAAAATTTTAGAAAAAAAGTTAAATTAAGTTTGCCATTTTTTTTTTTTTTTTTTTTTTTAAATTAAATTAATTTATCTAATAATTAAAGAGTAACAAAGCTAACTTTGTTGATTACTGAATGATAATTTGATAGACCATGAATATATGAAAGACTATTAATGAATGTACATATGATGGACACAATAGTAACAAAATCATTTCACAAAGTAGGAAATCAAAAAATTAAAATTGTAAAAAGAATAAAAAATTTTGCAAAAAAGATTATTTTTATGTATTCTAAATTTGAAATTTTTAACAGAAATATTAAAAAGTTTAATGTGAAGAAAGAAATATATTGAAAGAAAAAATTTTATTAAAATATTTCGAAGGAGCTGATTAAAAATGTCAAAACTAAGAGATACATGATATTATGATACATATATGATATTTAAAGATCTTTAAGTTTACTCATGATATTTTGAGGTGGGAATCATTGAAAGACACTAAATGACACTAGAAGTGGAATGAGCATGAATCCTTTATAAGTATCTGAAAGCTTAAACCTAAACCTAAAATCTAAACACCACACCACTTTTTTTTTGAACAAACAATAAGTTATAACTATAATTATGCATTTAATACTAATGTTCTGCTTGGTCAGGGAATTTAAGATTAAGTTCCCTTGATCAAGGGAATTTAAAATTAATGCTAATTGTTAGTTAGGAATTGCTGTAGTGAAGGGTTATTTGCGGACAAATTAACTTAATTAACTTACTTCGGATGGTACTTACAACCGTAATTGATCATAATAAGTATTTTACGTATTGGCTTCTTATATTATATTTCTTCAAATTTGCTCTCCTTAAAGATACATATATATATTTGTCAAAATCATTAAATCCATATTTTGAACATCATTATTGTCCCGATTTTCTTTAATCTCTTAGGTTTCTTATTTACTGGATGACATAATTTCAAGAAATAATATTATTAATAAAGAAATTATTTCGAAAATTTTAAGAAAATCATATTATACATATTTAGATGCAAAAGGAATTTCAATTGAAATCATCATTTTCTCTTAAATAGAGGTTAATATTTTCCAGTATAGTTAAAGTTTAAAATTTTGAAAACTTACACTTTAAACTTTATTCTAGATTAGGTCTAAGGAATTCATACAAATGATTTTTATAATAGGAACATGACAAAATAACAACTTTTAAAACAACTCTATTACCTATCTTAGAATTAAACTTTACAACTTTTACAACTTTTTTCATCTTTCTTTTTGTTCAATTTCTGTGGAATAATAATCAAAAATTTTTATTTTCCTGTAATTCATAATCAGATTAGGCAACCTTTTAAAGACAATTACTTTAACTTTTTTAAAGTACTATACTAAATTTCTTTTTTCTACGGTACATATGTACATAATATATATAGTATCATTTATAAAAAGCATCTATCAGATACATTAAGTTTTTTTATTTTTTATTTTCTTTTGTTTTGACTGAGTGTAATATGAGCATGTAACACTTTCTTTACTAATATGCTTGTTTGCATTTGCATATATTATTGTTTAAAAAAAAAAAAAAAAAAAAATCCCCCAGCATATAGAAAAAAATTCAAATGAAATTTTCCTCTACATATACATGTATAAAATAAAGATATAATCAAATCTCAGAAGTATAATAATAAAGTAAGTACATTTTTTTTAGTTGCCCTTTTTTTTTTTATTTTACTTTTCGTAAGAACGCTCATTCATTGTTTTCTCTTATTCTTTATTTTATAATATTATATAGATAACATTTAAAAGGCTTAGAATGTGTAAAAGTAACAAAAAAAAAACAAAAAAAAAAACTAAACAAAAGATTTTTTTAATATCTTTTTTTTTTTTATTTGAAATTACTTTGAAATTCTTATTATTACTATCACATTTTATATGCTAATAATAAAAGGGGAAACCCCGGGGGGAGTGGGGGAAGATAGTTTAAGAAAGGTATCATTCACAGAAATTAAATAAAAGTATACCTACAAAAAAAAAAAAAAAAATGTAGAAAAATAAAAAAGAAATGTTACATAAGTAAACGATATAACATAAAAAGATAAGAAATCTCTTAACATCATCATCGTCATCATCCATCACTAAATATCATTTTCTTCATTATCAATTTTGTAATTTTTCATCATCGTACCTATAAATACCTTATAATGTGTCTTGAAACAAAAAAACTTTCAAACCTCAAAGCATAAAAAGTAAAAAAAATCAGATTAAATAAAAACTTTATTAAATAAAAGAATAAAAAAAAAAGTAAAAAAAAAAAAAAAAAAATTATATAAAACTATCTTATGACTCTATTTTTGTGTTTTCAAATAAGAAAAATAATAATTTTTACATAATATTTCATGTTAGTTTATTTTTTTTTATAGTTGTTTTTCTCCTTGTTTATTGATTTGTTTGTTCGATGGTTTCTTAAATTATTTCTTCATATATACTATATACATATATGTATATATATATATATATATTTTATTTTATTATATACAAAGTACTTTTCTTTTTTTTTTTTTTTCTTAGAAATAAAATATCATTCCTTCTCTTTCTACATAAAATTTGAATATTAACTTTAATAAAAAGAAAATCATATGTAATGTAATGTTAATGTAATAATAATAACATTTTGTAGAACATTACTGTTAAAATGGTTAAAAGGAATAAAGGAGAAGAATTTAAAAGAGAGTTGCAAAGCACTTAGTGCTGCCATAGTTGATTTATTTCTTATTTTTTAGATTATAAGAAACATTTGAATTGTAAAACATATCATTTAAATGGTTACCAAAGTTAAAGTTAATGAAATTTGGATTTTCGAAATAAAGAAAAACCTTCAAAACATTTGTTCGAAAAAAAAAAAAAAATTATAAAGTATCGTAATCCTGATACAAAAAGCTAATATACTCACTAACCGCATGTGGCTTAACACTTGTACTGCGGTCAAACAAACCTGGTCTACATTAGATCTGAAACAGTCGACTAAACTATTATTCTTAAATCGCCGCAATATCGGTAATGTGATATGGGTTGTAACAGGTTTGTCCGATTGTCCGAGCGGCAGACATGCCAGAAGACAAAGACTTCCTTCATATGATTTTCGCAGAAGCTGCAAAAATGAAGAGGAAGAGGAATCAATCTGTCATCTGTGTGAATGCTCGGCTCTTGCTCTAAAAGAAGAAAGTTTCTGGCAAAATTTTTCTTAAACTTCTTTTTCGATCTGTCGGAGGGGACTTAACAAATTCACATCGCTTTCTAAGAAATCGCTCCCAACGATTTAATTAGAAGAAATACTGATCCAGGGTATCACAACGGGCCTAACCTGGCCTAAGTGTGCATCTACAGGTTTTATCTACCTTTCGTAATACTGTAAAATAACAGACTAAATATTAGTAAAACTGAATATTTGTATGATTATATAATAATATTTAAATCCCATTACAGAATGCTATACCTCTAAATTCTAATTCTTCGTGTCTTTTCAGCTTTGCATAATTGTACAAATATTTTCAGAGCATAACCATGCATAACTGAGACTAACTCTAAAAGTGCTAAAGTCAAATGATAATTCTTGATATGTAATCAAAATTATCTCTTAAATATTTGGCATGATTATACTTATAGACTGATAGACTTAAAGATGATTTAAAATACTAAATGTTATTATAAAGGTTATTATAAAAAACTTTATAAATTACGTATAAGGTATTTTTTTTTTTATATAATTTAATTTGTTTTAATTTGGCAACACTTTTGAATAACAAAAAAAAAAAAATGTTTTTCTTACTTAACGTTTAATACTTACATAATTACTTGATTTAAAGAAGAGAAGAAGAAAATATGATGATAAAATGTATTTCAGAAAAGAAATTAAAAGCCCTTTGATCTGGATCTGGTATCAATAGAATAAAATAAACTTTCTACTTTCTTGTATGAAAGGGAGTACTTATCATAGTTTATTTAAAAACATAGAAAAAGATTTTTTTTTCTGGTTTGATTTTAAAGTTCTGAGGTTTTTTTTTGTATATATAGGGTTTGCTTAAAGATGAAATTAAATAATAAAACATTAGGAATAGAAAAGAGAATTTGAAAATTAAAAATGGATTTAAAAATTAACACTTTTAATTTTCATTAATTAAAATGTAATTATCATGAGATTAAAAAACATAAATTTTAAATTTTAAATTTTAATAAAATAAAAACAGACAACACGCCCTGATTTTTTAAATAGGTACTCTGAATAAAGATACTTTGTATAATAATCATCATATACTTTTTCACAGGAAATACTTTCGTTCAATGGAACAGGTTTTTATACCCTACACATTAAGTATAGGGTATATTAACTTTGGTATGGTGTTTGTAATCACCAAAAGGAAGCGAGTTAGGTATAGACATGTATATATATTCTGAATCAGGATTACCTGCTGAGTCGATTTAGCGATGTCCGTCCGTCAGTCTGTCCGTACGCACGATAACTCAAAAAATAATGATGCTATCTTGATGAAATATATACTGTAGGTTAACAATGACTAAGGTAAGGCGGGGATTGTAAATGGGTGAAATCGGACCATGCGTTCGAGTACCTCCCATACAACTCCCAAAACCGAATACGCATATCTTCGAAATTAATAAAGATAAAAACTTAAAATTTTGTACGAGGGTGTATTTTCCTGAATCCCTTAATTTGTTGAAAATTTGAGATGAATTGGAGGAGCTGTTCGGGTACCTCCCATACAACTCCCAAAACCGAACAAGTATATCTTCGAAATTAATAAAGGTAGGAACTTCAAATTTGATACGAGGGTGCTGTTTCCTAAATCCCTGATTTGCCTAAAATTTGAGATGAATTGGAGTGGTCCTTCGGGTACCTCCCATACAACTCCCAAAACCGAACAAGCATATCTTCGAAATTAATAAAGATAGAAACTTCAAGTTTGGTACTAGGGTGTTGTTTCCTGAATCCCTGATTTGTCCAAAATTTAAGATGAATTAGAATGGTTGTTCGGGTATCTGCCATACAACTCCCAAGACCAAACAAGCATATCTTCGAAATTAATAAATATATAAACTTAAAATTTTATATAAGAATATTCTACCCTGTTGATGTCTCTAAAATTTGAGATGAATTCGGGTGGTGGTCCGCGTGCCTTCACACACTTCCCAAGACCTAAGAAGCTTATTTTCGAATTTATTAAAGATAGAAATCTGAAATTTTGTACAAAGGTTGTAAAAGCATTTATTTTTTTAGCTTAGTTATATTAAATACTTAACTAAAATAACATGGATTTTTAATTTAATTTGAATTGTTTAGGTGTAGGGTATAAATAAGTCGGTTACATCGACTTACTGTTACTTTTACTTGTTTTTAATTAAAGAAGGAACAAACATAGAGAAAGAAGAAAGAATTGAATCTAATTCTGAAAAAAACTGATGTTTATTAAATCATTATATTTATTTAACATTCTATATCAGTTAAAGCCTTTTGCCGCCGCATTCGCTTTCTAGTCAGTTAGTTCTAAGGACTATCTTTTCGCTCAGTTAGTTCTAAAGACTATATGATACTAAAGCTTAGTATCTTAATAAAGTTTTGCGGATCACAACTGGTCCGTTAAACATTTGTCAAGTATATATATTTAAAAAAAGATATAAATAGTGTTATGATCAGTGACACTTTATCTTTCAGTAATTACTATTATGGATCACTTTTGATTTGTTTTGATTT
The DNA here is from genome assembly GCA_947095535.1 of Poecilobothrus nobilitatus. Taxonomy (NCBI): domain Eukaryota; kingdom Metazoa; phylum Arthropoda; class Insecta; order Diptera; family Dolichopodidae; genus Poecilobothrus; species Poecilobothrus nobilitatus. The sequence goes on along the minus strand of OX352774.1, from coordinate 74,604,182 downwards.
TTTTTCGATTAATTTACATAGTAAATTATTCAGTTCATAAGTTATTAGGTCCTGTTGGTTTTAAAACTTGTGTTTAATTTTTTTAAATGTTATATGGTATCATATAATTGGTAATTGGAGTCAATGAATGTTACTGATATCTCGTTTCCAAAAAAAAAAGCTTCATACCAAATGGCACGTATGGTTTTCTTCCAATAATATTACGAACTGAATATTAAAATTATCCTATATATAAACTAACCCAAGACTAAACTACTAAGTATATTTATTTTTATTATAGAACATTAAGTGTTTTTATCACAAATTTTAAAATTTTCTAAAATAAAATCCTGTATTTTCTTTATTTTTTTTTTTTTTTAAATGCATTTTATGTTATAGAATAAAACAGTAGATACAATAGTTGACCTGCCCTATAATACAAAATCGAAACAATAACAACAAAAACAATAACCAGAATGAAAAAAAAAGACAATAAAAAGATAAAAAATTTCTGTGGTTGACATATTTAGGTTACAATATTAAATTAAAATTCAGTTTGACGTAAGAGGAATACTCGTATAATATCATCGTCTGATGACTGTCATTAGACTACATTTATTGTATTAGGGTGGGTCAAAAAAAAAAAATAAATAAATAAAATGTTTTCTAGTTCTTTTTTTTTTACAATTTTTATCAGTACTTTATCAATTTTAAATAAATGACAATTTTTTTTTCTTTCTTTTCTGAAATCAATTAAAACAGATGTTATGGTTTAGATTTTAGAAAACATATTATTATCAGACATTTGTATATTGTCTGCCATTTTTACTGATAAGAAAATTTTATATTTTTCAATTGATTATTATTTATATTGTATTGAATATGAAAAAGGGGGGGTAAATAAAAAATACTTGTACTCATCTTTATATTTTTAGTCCAGTTCGAATTATTATTTTTTTTTTTTAAATGTGCATTTTATTCGTTTAATTCGTAGTTTCATTTTATCTGTTCGTTTGTTTATTTATTAAATTACTGTAACCATTGAAATGAGGTAATAAAATTGCAATTAAAATTAAGTTTTTTTTACCTCTCTCTACGACCGCATTTAATAAGTCATGCGCTAAACGATTCGTCCATTGTGATCCCAATAAAAAAAAAAACAATTTAAAATTAAAATGAATCAATAGTTATTTTCCAGTTAGATTCCACCTATAGTTATTTTGAGAGAAGTAAGATCTTAAGCAAATTAATATTTCAGTCGGTGTTCGGGCAAAAGTAACTAAACGTCATTTTTAAAACGTCGTAAATTTATGATATTTAGATCAATCATAAGTTCAATTTCGCTACCACATCAGATCTATTTCGCTTTTTATTGTTTATCTATTTATCTTATTTAAAATTTTTTTTTTTTTTATATTTACCTTAGAAGAAATTTTTGTATTCTCTACCATATTCAAGCAAATTATGAACATTTTAAAATTAGCAATTACGACACATTTAGAATTTCAATAACTATTCAAATTATCTCAAAGGTGAGATAATCATAAGTTTAGTCATATTTTTATATGTATTAAATGATTTTCTTAATCGAAAAAAAGAATTTTCTTAAAAATGGAGAAATTATCATTTATAAAGGAAATGAATTTTTTATAAATATGTAGGTAGATACGTATTTACTATTTTTACCTAAATATTTTCAAATGTTTTTAAAATGTGCGACTTCAAAAACTTTTAGTTTTAAATACAGTCTTATTTTCATTTTTTTTGTTTCGTTTCTGTTTCTGTTTCATTTTCGTTTTTTTTTTTTTATGTTTAAATATCTTTATTTGTTATTTACCAGTTAAAACCGAACTAAAAACCAATTTGGTGTAGATTTTAAATGCATGGGATTAAGGTCACCTAATTTTTTGTCTGTATTTTTTCAGTTTTTGTTTTTTTTTTTATTGAAAAAATAAAAAAAACATGAATAGTGTTGTAGTAAATTCTAAGTTACATGGAAAGAAAAATTTAAACAATACTATAAAAATACCACGTGATAAATACAAAATACATAATATTTAATATGTAAATATACTATAGATACTGTTTGAAATTCTGTTTTAAAACAGTATTCCAATGGTTTTCCACACGTTCTAATTGTACAATTTTTGATCAGAATTGAAAAAATTTTTAATTTAAAAAAAACCCGCTTAAATAATTATTTTTTTTTTTTAGTAACATTTTAAAATTTGCAATTATTTTACGGGTTATTATCACAAGACTGTATTTCATTTGACAGTACGTCACTGGGTTGTGTTTTAATTGGTCTGTATTGTCAATTCAATATCTTTCATTTATCTGTATTTCACTTCAATGTATTTCATTTCATTATGTTTCATTTGACTGAATTTTATTTGTATCCAACTTAAAATTTCCTTTCCCTAGTTATATGTTTAACATACATACATATTTTAACAACAAACGTTTAAAAGAGTGGGGCTGCGGTTCCGAAACGCTTGCTAAACAAATTATTGAAACTCTGATTTTATAACCAACTCAAAAATCCTCTCCTAATTATGTGTTTTATGATAATATTGTCAAATGATATATAGTCAAATGATAATACAGGCAACTTGCAAAAAATAAATGACACTAGTTAAATGACATTACATGCAAATGAAGTACAGGGATATGACAAGCTCGCATCTTTTTTTATTTCATTTATATTCAATTTTCTTAAGTACGTACAAAGAATTTCTAAATATAAGCGTCATGGTTTGCGAATTTAATCTTTTATGAATATATAAATTAAAATCTATAATATTAGTCTGATATGAGTATGAATGTGTGAAAAGAGCTAAAAGTCTTGTTGTAATTTTTAAATAAGTACTAAATTCGATTATCATAGAGAAGTTCTTTTCTGAATTTTATCAGTAGTTTCAATTTCAATTTCAGTTTTTTTTTTCTTTTTTAATTATTTAATTTAAAATTTTTTTTTTTTATTTAATTAATTTTATTTATTTATTTATTTAATATGATGATAACCAGTTGTTAAATTTGTAATGTATTTCATATGTTATAGGTTATGTTACATTACTATCAATGTATGTATGTTTGTAATATATTACATATAATGTAAAATTGTAACATTGTTATTTATAGGAAAATTTTTAAGAATAAAACGAGTTCTTTTTTTTTCATTATTAAAAAAAAAAAATTATATAAAAATAAATAGAATAAGAAAAATGGAGTCATATTTGTTTCTTTTATTTTTTCATTTTAAATGAAATTCAAGTAAAACGAGTCATTTTTTACTTATGGTTTTTTTTTTGTATTTATTTTATATATGTACATATACATATATATATTTTTTTTCTATTGTAATCGAGGTTACATACAACTAAATAAAAAAAAAAAAATTATAATTATTTCCATTTGTGCTCATTATTTTCGTTCTTTTTTCTTCAAATAATTAAATATATTTATGTGTGCACATATGTTTACGTATGTATACATACATAAATAGATAGTGGATAGGCTTTGTTTTAAATTTGTAAATATTTAAAAAAAAAAATTAATAAAAATTTCATAATTAGTATTCTTTAATTGTTATTAATTAACTAAATAACATTTAAGAGTGTGTAAATGAAAAAAAAAAAAAAAAAATTTAATATTTCAATTAAAAAAAATTGATTATTATGGTAACACTGTTTACTTAATTATGTTAAGTAAAATTTAAATTTGATTTTTTTAATTGATTTCTTTTAAAAATGTTTTTTTCTTTTAATTGAGAACAAAACAAAAATATTCAAAAATTTAGTTAGTATACAATGTAGGTAGGAGTATATGAATACGTTTTTTGACTTTGTGATGTTCTTATGACTCACAAATCACTATACTAAAACTTAATATAAAATGTTAAACATATAATAAAATTAAGAGTTTTTTTTAGTCAAGAGGGGAATATTCTTGCTGCCTGACCTAAATAAGATTTTTTTTTTTTTTTAACCTGTTTTACCCCCTGGGGGAGCATAGGGCTTCCACAAAGCTTCTATATCGCACTCGATTGTGGGCCAAATGTTTGATTTCTGCCCATGTTTTACCGCTATTATCAATTTCCTTAGCCACAGACCTTCTCCATGTTATTTTAGGTCTACCCACACTTCTTTTTCCCTGTGGATTCCAGTCGAGCGCCTGGCGTGCAATGTTCTCTGGTGCTTTCTGAAGTGTGTGACCTATCCATCTCCATTTCTTTTTCTTGATTTGGCAGAGTATGGTTTCTTGTCTAGAGATAGTTAGTAGGTCCTCATTTGATATTCTTCTAGGCCATCTTATATTTTGAATTGTTCGGAGGCATTTATTTTCAAATACTTGGAATTTATTTGTTGAAGAGTTTTTGATTAACCAGGTTTCACTGCCGTAGAGTAGAATCGATTTCACACAGGCTTCATATATCCTTATTTTCGTGCCTTTGGTTAACTGTGGTGATCTCCAGATTGGCCAAAGTCTCCCGAATGCCATCTTTGCTAATTTTATTCGATTCTCAATGTCTTCTTCTGCTCCTCCGTTTGCGGTAAGAATACTGCCAAGGTAGTTGAAACTTGTCACATCCTCTATGTATGTGTTGTTTATTGCTAGTGGTTTGGAATTGTTTGCATTCAATCTTAGGGACTTTGTTTTTGCAATATTTATATTGAGTCCTACTTTATGTGCTTTTGTGTTTAGGGAATCTAGTTTTTGTTGCATATTCCTGTGTGTATGTGCAAGTAGAGCAATATCATCAGCATATAAAATAGAATTATTCGACATATAATGTCTGTTAAAATGTGTTTATGCACATACATTTTTAATGAAGATCATCAAAATACGCGACATTAAACGCTGAACATTCAAATTTTTAATTTTAACACGACGTATTATAAGTTTCAGAGAATTTATTTTGTTTTTTGTTTACTTTTTTAAAGTTTATATTGTATGTCAATTTTAAATAATTTCATTATGAGTTTATTTTTCTCTGAAAACATATAAAATTAACAAACGCCGGGTGTCTTATTTCGGTAAACGCCAACGTATCAACTTACGGTGTTTATAAGTTGTACGTCGTAAGTTCTTATTTTGATTACACACTTAGCTCGTATATCTAAATTGTGAACAAATTTCCACCATATGTGTTCCCGAGTCGAGTAGTATAAGGAAGTACTACTTCAAGAATCTATTAACTTGCATCTTCAAAAATTTCCATTTAATCTCATTTCTATGCGATTTAAGTTCAAAATTCCACTTCCGTATTTCCTTTCCCTTCCTATTCCCATTCCTCAGCCATTGTATTGTAAATAGGATGATTAGCCTATTATACTGGTTATACTGGTTACGGGATGATTAGCCTATTTTTAGTGGGCAAAAATACAACACTTTCAAGGGAGTCTATTGGTTATCTTGAAAATGTACATGTCACGCAGAAGAGGTGTTTTTAGTAGGTAAAAATCTCACACTATCAAGGGAGTCCAGATTTTTTTGGTGTCTTGAAGATGTGCATGTCCCGCAATAGAAAAAAATATATTCTTTTTCAATTGTTTTCGGTTTTTTTTTTTGTTATTTCTTCAAAATTCGGACGTCCATCCATTCATAGACCCTCAAGTTATATTGAATATTACTACTTATTTTATTACTTTTCTATTAGTTAAGCAAAAAGATGGTTTATTCCCTTTTATATTTGAATAAATTTCAGTTGATTAAAATTAAAGAGAATTCTAAAACTTTTAGTACAGCTTGTGGTATACAGGTTTTCCTAAAATAAGTCACCAAAGATTATTTTTATCTGTCTACTATTCAAAATCTTAATATTGAACCTAATTATTTCAAATACTTATAGGGCTTCATTAATTCAACAGTTAAATTTATAAGATATTAATGTTTGTTTAAAGTATTTTCATGTATTCGAAGTTTGTTCAAACTGATTGTTAAAAGTTATTTGATGAACATGTCGTAAATTTCGTATAACTGGAAATTGTAACGGTAAATGTTGAAATAAAGTTTTGTAATAGGTTTTATTTATTTCTGTTTTTTTTTTTTAGATTATATTTTCTAACGTTAAATTTATTACACTCTTTATTAAATTTCCTTTTTTTGGTTATAGGTTTTATATTTTTAATTTTCATACTTACTGTGATTACAATGTTGTTTAAAATTATTTTATCTGGGTGTTAAAAAAGTGGGGTGTTTAATTTTAATAATTCAAAAACAAAAAATCCGTATAAATTTAAATAAATAGGTTTACTAAATAGTATACATATATGTGAAAGATAAGAAATTGTTCTTTTTAAGAAAAAATAATTTCGTTCCACATCTCATTTTACATTTAAAAATTGAAGTCAAGGTTTTATTTTTTTTTTCCTGTGTTTTATTTTTCCACTTTATAAAATTTCTTTTAAAAATTTTGTTTTTTTTTTAATTTATTGTTTTATTTTTAATAAAAACCTTAAATCCATATTCAAAGAAAATCGTATCAACATAATTTATTTTAATTTTTTTTTTTTTTTTTTTGTATTTTATATTTATTTATGTAATTTATATTCTTATTACTTTTTTTTTTTCTTCCTTTTTCCATTTATTATATTTTTCCTTCATTTTTTTTTTTTTTGTTTTGTAAAATTTTATTTAAAAGTTTTTATTTTATTCAATTTAATTCATTTTTTTTTTTTCTTTTAAGTTATTTTTTTTGTATAATTTCAAAGAAAATCCTATGTTTTTTTTTTTTATTTTTTTTTATTTCCATGATGACATTCAGGAGTTTCTGCTGAAAGAAATGCAAAGACGCCGCAAGAAAATCCTGTGAATTAATTTTTTTTTTCTTGTTGTACTTTATTTTAAACTTTGGTTCCACATAGCAAAAAAAAAGGACGAAAAAATAAATTGTGGAATATAAAGTACTTTTTCATTCTCTTTTACAATTTACAATTGGAAATAAATTTGTATTTAAGACTTTTTTAAAGTCATAGAATAAACTTTTATGTACCAAAAAAAAAAAGAAAAAAAAAAAAACAAAAACCTAAATAAAAAATTATAAATTGTGTTTAATATAAAATATCCATAGGCGGCGGCGGTGGTTTAGCGAACCATAATAAAGTTTTTAAATTTGAAAAAAATTAGCTTTTTTTATTTTTACAACAAAAAAAAAAAAAAAAAAAATTAAAAAAAAATCTTTTTTAAATTTGATATTTTATAAAAAATAAAATAAAATTTGATTTATTTATTTATTTTTCTTATTTTTCTTTTATTGTTTAGTCCATTTTTTAGTTTTGCTAAAAAAAATAAATTTTTTTTTTTTTTATATAGTGATATAAATTTTTCTTTTAATTTTGGTTTATATATGTACAAAATTAAATAAAATCAGTGAGTTATAAAAAGAAAGTGAAATTTTATTTTTTTTTTTTTTGATTTTTATTTTGTGGTTTATTTTTTATTTAATATTATTTTTATGAATATACATATATTTTTCTTTATTTAAAAAAAAAAATAAATATAAATCTTTAAAATTGTGGAATTTATTGTAATATTGTGTAAAAAAAAAAAATGTTGCGATCACCCACACATTTAGTGGGTCATGGTCCAACATCATCCCCACATCATATATCTTCAACGACCGCAAATGTTCATCGATTAAATTTTACTAGCAATAATCATAATAATAATAATAACAATAATAATAATAATAATAATCATAACAATAATAATCATATAAATGGTGGTGCAATGTCACCAACATCACAAACAAACGGAATATATCACACAAATGGTTCAACAACACCAACAAATAATGGTATAACATTATTTAAAAGTAATACAACAAATTCAACAACAACAACAACAACATCATCAACAACAACATCACAAGCAACAACACGTTCATCATTATTTGATTCATGTCATCGTAAAATTCGTTTAATTGGTGGCGGACCTGTTGCTTTTCTTGGTGGATTAGTTGCGTAAGTTAACAATAAAAACAAAAAAAAATAAAAAAAATAAAAAAAAAAAAAATAAATAAATAAACAGTAAAACGCAGTATAAGAAACTGTTTTTATTGTTTTTTTTATTAATGTTTACTTATATATAATTTTTTTTTTTTCTTATATATAAATTTTTTTTTCTTTTTTTTTACAACTTATTAATTATTTAAATGTGGGAAAACATGTGAAAATGTGTATCAATTTCGGTAAACATTTAAAAAAAAAAGAAAATCAACCCATTATCATAATACAATTACATATTATTAAACGGTTATTTTAATATTTTATTAAATTGTGGAATATAACGAAAAGGATATGTGAAAATTATGTGGATAATTTTAATTTTTCAGTTTTATTCTCAAAATGCAATAAGTTTTTAATTTATTTTTAAAGTGTTTTAAAGCTTTTTATACTCATAAAATAATTTATTAAAAAATTCCTTAGTAAGTAGAACCTGAAACAGCTATTCAAAATATATATATATATATATTTTATTTTTTCTCTTATTTATTCTTTTTTTTATTTACTAAAATGACAAAAAAATCATCACCCTCTCAAATAATTCAAGCTAAAAACTCATTATGAATAATAAAAACAAAATGTCCTCAAAAATTTTTTTTTTTAATAATTTGAATCAATCCAAATATAATATCCAAAATAATATCCAAAAATTTTAGAGATACCGCGACTAATTTAAATACCTTTAAGGTAAAATAATATAAACATAATAATGCAACAGTCATCCCATTCATTCAATAACAACAACAAAAAAAACATCTGATTCCATATCATATCTTTTTGATTGTGTTTTTTTTTTTTGTTTTTATAAAATAATTTTCTGGGAAAAATATTTTTTAAAAAACTGTGTGTGGATCGAAGTTCAGTTTTTCTTATACTTATCATTTCTTTTTTTTTTTTTTTTAAATGGAAAAAATAAACACACACACAACAGGACCACCAACCCTGCAGTAACTCTGTTGTAAACTGTGATGTCGACTTATTAGTCTTATTTTTTTTTTTTTTTTGTTTTTTGTTTTTAGTGATAAAAAGTCATCATGGCAAAGTCATATTATATAGAAAGGAATTTTAGTTTTTATTTTCTATTATTTTAAATTTTTATCTAAAAAATAATGTAAAAAAGAAAGAAAAAATTACCTGATACGAATCATTTCTTTGCGGACATCACATTTAATATAGGTGATGAAATTTATTTTTAAAATAAGATAAACTTTTTTTTTTTTTTTTTGAGATATACCCAAGTATATATACACTATACAGGTACTTTGTGTTGTAATTTAAGAGTTATTTGTTTTTTTTTTTTTCCTTTCTGAATCTTCAGTTTTATTTGTTTTATGTCATCACCAATATACAGCCAAACCATGATATAATCAACATCACATGAAAAAAAAAAAATGAATTGTTGACTTTTTATTATTTCAATAGAGGTTTATTTACTTCCTTACCGGTTCATTATCTCTATATGACTTCTAAATATGACCTTTAAAGTAGTTTTAAAACCAAAAAACAAAAAAAAAAAAAGACAAAAATGTAGACCGAAAGTAAATAAAGAAGGGGGAAAAAACAAAAGACAGAAAAATACTTTTAAAAGAAATATTTTGCTCCTTTATATTTTCTATTCCTCTTCCTCTTTCATTTTCTTTGATATAATTAAATTCTAATGATGTTAAGAGTAATTTTTACAAAAACTATACACAAAAAAAAAAATACTAAACAATTTTTCTTGTTTTATACCTTTAATTATCAACAGGTATGAAATAGCATCTCACCTAATACCACACAGAAATTATTTTTGTATTTTCTTTTCTTTTTTTTGGTGAAGTGAAGTCATTAAAACGATGGAATTTAAATAAACTGAAAGATTAAAGGTTTAAATAAAAGTTGAATTTTTCGAAAATAACCGAACATTTTGTTTTAGATGAAATTAATATTAATTTTGTTTGAAAAAGGGGTCAAAGTATAAAAATCAATTCCGTTTCAGGATCTGTTTTATTTTTTTTTTCTCAAGGATAATATAGATACCCACATTATTTTTTTATATTAATTGAAAAAAAAAAAATTTTTTTTTTTTATATACATATAGGTACGTACGTATATTATGTATAAATAAACGTCTTGTGTAAGATCTTTTAACGGTTACCTAACATTAAAGTCTACAAATGTTTTAATTTGAATGTTTTTCATTAATGGTTTTATTATAAGTATACGAGTAGGCATTGTAAACGTTTGATTAAATTTAAATAGAAATGTGTTAATTAAATTAACACCTAGGTGGTAATTTTAAAATAAATATAAACATTATATATACATATATTATTTCAGGTTATATATTATTACAGTATTAAATGATTGCTTTGAACTAAGTTCATTAGTGTGGTTAAAAAAAAAAAAAAACAAAAGACGTTGCGTGAAATTTTTTTTTTTAAATTAGAATATTCGCGAAAAAGAAAATTTATTAGTTAAATGTTTCCTATAAAGGTAATTTTAAAGCTTTTTTTTATTGAAAGTATAAGCTGTGGTTTAGAACTCCTAAATACAAAAACTTTTTTTTTCTAGTATAGATCGGGAGCGTGTCATTTGACTGTATTTCACTTGCCTGTATTTTATACTAAATTAGGAGAAATTTTAGTGTTGCATTTAGAGAAATTTTAGAGTTTACGCTTTTTCCAGAATATTTATATAAATGTTTGTATATTTGAGAATCTGAATTACGAGGGATATTAAAGAATTCAAAATCAAAGTTATACGCCTCTTACAGAATATTTATATAATACATTTTTGTATAATATGAAATACAGGCGAATGAAAATACAGGCAAATGATAATGCAGGAAAATGAAAATGCAGGCAAATGAAATACAGAGAAATGAAATACAGTCAAAGGGAATACAGGCCTGTGAAGTAACTCGTATAGATCACCGCTAAACTGATAATTACATTTCCGGTTTTTATTTTTTAATTTATTAATTTCCTGCTCGTATTTGGTTTTTTTTTTTTTTTGCTAAAGAAAACTGATACCAATCTTCAAAAAACTTCAAGAAAGTTCTAAAATTTCTCTTAAGAAATCTATCCTTGCACTTAACGAACAGATAAATTCATTAGAATAATAACTATTTACAAGTATAGATCAGGAGTATCTACGAGAAAGGGTTGAGATTAAAGGACTGCAAATTTTATTCGTAGGTCATTATACTTTGTAAGCCATTTCACTTCAAAAGAATCTTAAGATATATATAGGTGTAAGAGGAAAAAAGTCAAGTGTAATAAAGGAATATTTTTGTTTTACTTATAGGTTTTATACAGAATAAGGTCCTTACAGCTTAAGGTGTAACAGCAATGAATTTGGCATATTATGTTTTTATTCAGTTTTACTTCGAATAAAACACGCATACAATCGCAATATATCATTAATTTTTTTAGAAAAACTTTTCATTTCATCATATTTTAGATTAAAAATATTTCTGAACTTTTAGATTTGAAATTTTTTAAAAAGCTCTAATTAGTATAGATTAAAAATCAAATCTTTAAAGAAAAATACATTAAAATTAATTTTCTTTTTATTTAACGGACATAAATAATATAAATTCATTTATATTTGAATTCTTTGATTTATAAAAATTCATAGGTCTCGTTTTTATTCCTTATCACATCTTATGAAAAAAAAAATTCTAGTTTATTTATAATGTCATAATCATAGAGTGAAATAAAAATTAAAACATGAGAATTAACATTACTTGAATGTTGCTGAAACACTTGTGTAACATCTTGTTGCGATACTTTAATGTTGTGATTCTTTCATGTTTAATTTTACGACACTTTTAAAAGTAACATTGCACCGAGAGAATTTATTTTTTAAAAAATACAAGCGAAGAAAAAAAAAATGTTTTCTGCATTAAAATTGCTTTTATTTAATTTTGTGATTGTTAAAAATTTAGAATTATATGAAAGTCTATTATTAAAATATATCGTTTTTTGTTTTCTAATATTAAATTTAAAAATTTTTCGTTTCTAATATTAAAAAAAAAAACAAAACCTAGAAAAATTTAATTTCCGTCTTATCGGTCGACACTTGGCTATTAAATAAAATTATAATAAAAATAATTTAATATTTTAATTTTCTCTAACCTTTGTCTTTTTTCCATTTTAAAAACAAAATAAAATTTAAATTTAAAATTTCAAAAAATTGACAATTGAAACAAAATTCAAAATTGTATATGCACTTGTAGCAACATAAAATTCTATGTTGCTCGTATTTGATAAATGCTACGTTAATGTTGCGATTGTGACAGTGTTAATTAAATGATTATTTTGTTTGTTACATGATTAATTTTTGATTACATGACATTACATTTTTGGTTACAATACAACACTGTCGCAGTGTTTAATTTTTGATTTTATCCGATTTAATATACCTAGTTCTCATTTAGAAAATCAAAATGAAAAAGGTAAAGGGTCTATTGTAATGAAGCCATTTTTTGATGATTTTCAACTCGTTTTAAGTGAATTTTAAACAATGTGGCCAAAGTATCAAATTTTCCATATGTATTCTATTAACTTATGTAAAATCATAATACAAGTTTATCAAATCAAATATCCATTTTGTTTGTCACCATATATCATATTATAATGACCTGTTTTAAAATAACTTAAGATTTTTTTTTGCATCATTATTTTTTTTACCTCTTTTGTGTCAATTTTTTTTTTTATTCTTTAATTTCTCAGAATTTGTAAAATTTTATTTTTGTATCACTATTAATAGGTACTCTTTGATTTCCCAATACGTACAAAACTAAAGAAAAACAACATTGTTGTCAAATTTCTAATGATTAATGGCCAAATTTTTGTGGAATTTTTCTATTTTTTTTTTTCTTTTCTCATCTAAACCGGATACATAATAATTATTTTCTTACGTTTTTTACCTTTAGGCAAAAAAAAAAAAAACCAAAAAATAATTCCATTATAAGAACAATTTTTTTCCTTTAAAAAAAATATTTTTTTTTTTTCAATTTAGAACTCTTTGCTTCAATCGATTCTCTAGAGATTCGATTTAATCAACAAATATTTTTGAAAACAATTTTAAAACAGAAAAATTCTTGCACCGGACATGATGTAATTACATTACTAAGTTTAAAAAAAAAAAAAAACCTAAAAAAAAATCATGCTTTGACACACCCAATTGTAACAAATCTCTACCAAAAAAAAAAAAAAAGAAAAACAAACAAGAAACAATTTTTGAAATTTCATCTAAATGGTGTAACAGACAACCAACAACAGACTAAATACAGATCTGTAATGAATTTGAACTATAAACAAAAAAAGAAAAAGTTTAAAATAAATAAAAATATGCATTTTTAAATAATATTTTATATTATACCTATGTACTAATTTTCTATAGTCTGTCGATTTTTCTAATTTTCCTAACCCTATTATTAGTATTATAAACTTTTAAATTTATCTAATAACGGAAATTGATTATTTTTCATTTTCACTCTACATAGCTATCAAATAAAGTATTCTTTAAAATGCCGATTCTTCGTAAAATTTTATTATGTGAAACAAATTCTTATTTTCTATGTCATATTTCTATTTTATTATCAATTTATCATATACCTAAATAATGTCCTAATATACCTAATAATTTATCATAAATGATAATGTGTAACAGTTTGCATATACATATCATAAATATATTAACTAATAGATGGGACACTGCTGGTTATATTACAGGCAATCGCGTAGGGAGAGAATTTAAAAAATAAGATCAAAATTTTGAAAAAATTAAATACATATATGAAAATATATGTATTATTATATATTATTATTTATTTATTATTATATATATTTTTCATTTAGCGCAGTTTAGCCGCTCCAAAATTTCAACATTTTTGGTTTTATAAATTCGCCCGCTTATCGCTTATCTGTATGGCTACTTGTTTGAAAACCAATATGTCATATTTTTTAAAAAGTTGCGCGCCGCTGCTGTGTGACTGCGTCCTCAGTATACAACTGCTATAACAGTAAAATATTTCACTTGGTTATGGTTGTTTATTTAAAAAGTATAAAATTTATGTAAATTTATTTTTTATTAGATAATAGATATATCTGTACTTTCTAAGCGTACCGTGTACACATTCTATTGCTGTAGATTATATCTATAACTACTTATGGAACTGTGTACGGAAAAAATTTTAAACAAAAATTTTTTTTTTGAAAAATTTGTCTGCTGATTTCCACGTGTAACATTTACTATTCTAATAAAAATGGGCGCTTGCCTTTTTGCCTTCACAAAAACAAAGAAAAAAACAAAATTACTTACATACAGCAGACGCACAATCATATATTTAATAATGATGATCGTTGTTTTACTTCCCACCTGGTTCTAAATTTAATGTAATGTTCTCCTCCATTTACTTAAAAATAAATGTGACAAATTTACATCTAAAAAAAAAAAACAAAAACAATTTTTTGAAGAAATTATTTTGGTTAGAAGAAAAAAAAAAAAAACAAAAAAACTTTTTAAAAACATAATTAATGACAACCTTAAATTTAATGTTATATTATGTAGACAGTGCGTGGAATCTTTTGAACATAAAATATTTCTTAACTTAACTCTATTTTAAAATAAAAATATAAAAATAAAAATTCAAATTAAAATAAAATTATGAGAAGTTCTGCTCAATATTTTAACAAAAAAAAAAAAAAATAATCATTAGAATATTTTTAAGAGTGTAAAATTTAACAGGTTCTTAACAGATTTCAAACGCCAAATTAAAATTTATTGTTATGTTAGAAAATAAAAAAAAAAAAAATTGACTTTTTGACATTTGAATTTTTTTTTTGATTAATTTATTGTCATTACAGGTTTGTTCTTTAAAAGTCAGATAACTTATTTCATTCATCTTAATTTTAAATAGGAAAAAAAAAATGTTTACCAGAATATATCATTATAATTAAGTTCACCATTTATCGAATTAGTTTAAATTTCGTTTTGTCATTTTACCGCCCTAAAACAAAAAGTCAGAAAGAAATTAGATATTTTATATATAGGACAATTTAAGTAGGCACAAAAAAGATATAAAGAGAATTTCCAAAACTATTTCGATGTTTAAAATTTTAATTGACTTTCATTCATTTGTCCCCAATCGGATTAATAAGATGAACTGTAACTTACTGACTATGCAGTTTAATTGGTTAAAATTAGGTGGAGTTCGCGTTACTATTTGTCAATTTAGTAAAAAAAATCTTCTTTTAATTTAAAAAAAAAATGTTACGTATTATCTAAGTGGAAAACGTAATTGATGTTGTTAGGTATATTCTAATGGCATGAAGTAGGCTAGAAGTGAACTATTTAAATCCATTAAACTCATTTCTCGTCAGTTAAATTAATGAGATGAGCATTTATATAGAGAATTGACAGTAGATTAGATTAGATTATATTATTTTAAAGATGTATGTATGATGTTTGATTAATTATATTATTGTAGATGTATAAATAAAACTGCTATATATAGATTTATTGTGCTCTCCCTATAACTACCTGTAGTGGATTTTGTCTCCGCTTATTATAATTCTGTCAACTCTACTAAGAAATTCAAAATCCGTAGAAGGTTTATTCATCTTTGGTAAAGTAGTTTACCGCTAAGTGCACATATCTTGCTCGGTGTAAAAGACAATTTTTGAGTATGTATTCTGGAAATTCTTTTTCTTTAGAATTTGCATGTACCGTCAAACTCTCTTAAAATTTTTATTTTAAATGGCTTTTAGTCGGTAGTGTTCTGACAGGAAGCGTGTTAGTATTCTCAGTTAGTTTATAATAGATCCTATGATTTTGCTCATATCTCTTCAGTTTTATAGTTTACCAAATGCTTCTTAGATAATGAGTATAATGAGCAGGAATTAAAGACAGGATCTGAGTTCTTAATTATATAGCTTAAATGCAGCCAGTATTATAGGTATATAATTTTTGTGTTTCCATTATTCAAAAAAAAAAAAAAACATAATATTTTAAAAAGTAGAATTGTAGGCAAATTTAATGACAGTTTGCAGTAGTTTTATTGTATACAACTTAGGGGAATAGCGATTAATTACAAAACTAAATATTTTTTTGCTTCCTTAAGCTTCTTGTATTTAAAAAGAGTTAACATTAATTGTTAGTATTAAAAATAATGTAAAAAAAAGATAATAATGTTTTACTAAACAAAGCTTAAAAAGAAATGAATTAATATGAGTATAAATGCAAAAAAGAAATGAATATAGAGTATAAATATATATATATATATATATATAATTGTATATATAAAAACAAACAAATATGATCTACAATAAAAAATACTTATACTTTAACCAAAATAGACAAATCCAAATTTCCTATACTTAAGTTCGTTAAAATTTGAAATGTCATTTTGACGTACGCTTAGTTCAGTAAGTATTGAAACTTTAACATAAGGTTAAATGTTATTATTACATTTTGAAATATTAAAATACTTTTTTTTAACAATAATAAAAAAAAAAATTTCAGTTTTTTATAAGTTTCAATCAATGCAATTTCAAAAGCTGGATTTTTACATTTGAATAAGTTTCATTCTGACCAAAATGTCATTTTAACATAAGATAAACTTCAGTTAGTATCAGTAGTATTTTGTTAGGAATTTCATATTAAAATGTTAATGAAGACATGAAAATCAAAAATAGAATGTATTCATTTAGTTTTGTCTATTTTGGTTATAGCATTAGTCTTTTGTACACTGTTTAAAGTGCTCTATATCCTAAAACTTTCTTGTCTATTCAATATAAGTCAATTTAAGTGAACACTTTTAACATTAATTGAATTAAAAATATTTTTCAATAAAATAAAGATAATTACGAATCTAATTTACATCAATTTCTTTTAATAATTTATATAATTAATTAAACTTTTACGTAAATAAATAAATAAATTATTCAATTAATTATTTTAGGCAATTTTAATTAACACTCAAATTTCAATAAGTAGAATGAATGTGCTCATTAATTTTAAAAAAGGAATTAAATAAATTCATATTTTTTTTTGTTTTTGTGTTTTTTTTTCTAAAACTCTGGCATCATTATTTGATTTAATAAGTTTTCTATATCATTAAAATAAATACATAATTCAAAAATAGCATTTCACATATTATTTATGAGAAAATATTTTTTTGCCTTTTATTAATAAATTCACAACACTAAATTTAACAACATTAAATTAAAACAAAAAAAAAAAAATGAAACGAAAAACAAATCATAACAAATTATAATCATCCTGTTCCTACGTCAAGAATTAATCTTATCCTTGAACTTTAATAATATTTTTAGAATATAATTAAAAAAGAGATACCAGATACCATGTACCATGTACTAAATTTAAATACATATAATATACAGGACACATTAAAAAGTTTTCCTTAAATTTGTTTTTAAAATTACAAGAGAAGTTGATGGAAACTTCATAATAGATCTAATCAATTCCTTTAGTTTGTATTTTTGTAATTAATCTTTTAGTTCTTTAGTTTTTGTTGAAAATCTTAATAATTAGAATTTTAATTGACAGCTAAAAAACGAGATTTCGGTTTTCTCCAAAAAAAAACTTGTCAAAAATAATTTTTTCTACTATCATTTCTTAAAATGTCAACAACATAATAGGGGTCTGTTTGATATGTGAAATGTTTTTAAAACTTTTTAAAACTTTAAAAAGTCTTGCAAGTTTTCTGTTCGCTATCCCAAAACTTTTTACTTTTTGATAGTTAAAGAGAGAAAAATGTGATGCACTTCCCCTTATTTTAAAGTTTTAAAAAGTAAAATTTTCTACTTTTAAAAAGAATGAAAAGTGTCAAAAGTTGTTATCGGTTAATTGTCAAAAATTTTAAATAGTTTGAGTTTAGAAATTAAAATAATAATAAAAAATTTTTAGTTCCTTGTTTTTGTCAGTACGACATTATTTATTTTAATGTTAATTTTAAAATTAATTAAAAATATATCCTGTTTTTTTTTGTTTATCTTTTTAAATTTCAATTATGAATATAAATTGTCAAAAATCAAAATACTAAAAAATGTTTGCAAAAAAAGTGTTTGGTGTATACTTGCATTGCAATTAAGAAGAAATGACAGTTTTATATCTCCTTTTTTCATGTGACATCACGTTGCTCTCTTTTTAAAGTTTTTGCAAGTTTTATACAAAACAGACCTAATATATGAAACAATTCAAATCAAGATTTTCGACGTCAATGTTTACCATCTCGATTTATTCGTCCCACATTTGTATTTACTATAAAACATCTGATGACTTTATTGATAGGAAAAATTTCTTTTGTTGTACTTCTTAAATTCTAATTATTCAAAAGATATATATACATATTCAAATTAAAATAATCTTCAAAATATAAAAACAAAATTGACACAAACATTAAAAACACAATAAAAACAATAATAAACAGAGAATGTTGATGATAATAATGGTCATTAGAAATAAATTTTCATAATACATAATCTTTATCAGAACAAAAAAAAAAACATTATTGTAATTTATCATGTGATTCACATACAATTCAAACTATGAATATATATATTTGAATTTTTGACATTTACTTATAGATTTTTTTTCCTTCTGTTTTTTTTTTGTTTTTTTTTTTTGCTTGAGATTCGTTTTTATCGAAAATTATTACGTCAAAATATGATACCGTCATACCAGTTACATATTAAGAAAACCAAAAATAAAAAACACAAAAAAATTTTAAACAGAGTTTGTCAAATATTTAATACTTGATATGATTCCAAGAATTTTCTAAGAAAACAAAATTATTAATATTTTATTGTTTTTTTGAATGGAAGCCAATATTAAAATGTATCTTCTAAAGGTAGGTACACGTTTACGGTTTTCAATTTTAATTTATTTCAATTCTATTTTTAAATTTTTTTTTTTTTACAACGTAAACTTGAAATAATTTTTCATGGTAATAAAAGGAATTTGTTTTTTTATTTTTTTATTTAATAATTTTTATTTTATTGGTTTTGTTTGGTATCTACTCGTAGTTATAGAAGGACATTAATTTTTAAAAAGTAAACCAAATCTTTTTCATGAAAATTCTCATAAAATAGACAAAATTAATGAAAGTAATAGAATAGAAGGAAACTAAAAATTAATTCAAAAAATATTTTTAGTTCCCATTTTGAGGAAATACCAAGTATTTTATACATAAACAATTCAATGAAAAATATTTTAATAAAATTAGTGAAAAAATTCGATTTAAAATTTAAGTGTTTTAATACTCCCTATCGTATATAAAATGTTTAAAACAATGTGTACATATTATACAGAGTGTCCCGCGTTAACGGCACATAGAGCAGGAGGTGATGGGGAACATCACAACGAACAAAAAATTATATGGGGGAGGGGGGTCTGTTCTGGAGAGATAGAGAAAAAGTTATTAGATACTAATTATAGTATTTGAAAAGCTGTTTCGAAATATGTCATAAAAAGTATCACAAATACAGGGCGTTTCATAACTTTGTAGCTGTTGGGTATATCATTAATACACACAAATAAAAGCTAACAATCTACTCTACAAAATGTTTTTTTTTTATCTCTCTATAGCAAACCGGTCAAAAGTTATACCCTGTATATATATGAACACCTTGTATATGTATATGAGTATAAGATGAAAACTCTTTACAACAGTCATCTAAATTTTAATGTCTATACTCTGGAATTTTTAGTTTTAATCACTTTATTTTATTTCCCTTCCCTCTGTTAACTCTGTTTCTCTTCTTATTATCCTCTGTTTCATGTTTAGTACTTACTAAGATAGAATTATTATACAATTTGTCAATCAAGCTAATAAATTACATTATAAACGATTCTTAAAATAAATAATCGAAAACATTCTAATGATTTATTTGAAGATTTTTGATTTTGATTTTTAGTTTTATTTTTTATTATAGTGGACTGTAATTTACGTTTTATTAATTTTTAAACCATTATATAAACTTTAAACTTTTTTTAACCTTAATATCCATTGAGTCTAATAATGGATTTTTTTTATGAAAAAGTTATCTAATAAATAAGGAAGAAATTCTGTTTGTTTGTTTGTTTGTTTGTTTGTTTGTGCCCTTTTCACGTAAAAACCACCGGTCCGATTGCAACCAAATTTTGCAGGAACGTTCCTACGACCCCGGAAAGTGTTATAGGCTATATCGCGTTTCGGTTCATTAACCCATTGCGGCCCGAGAGCCATTTAAAGCCGTTTCGTTTTTTCGTTGTGTTGCCTAAACGGTTTGATCGATTGAGTTGAAAATTTGGACAAATATTCTTCTTATCATTGGACGGGTACCGAAGAAATTTGGATTCAATATGTTACCCGGATTCGGCCCGGCGGGCTTCCAAAAAATTTTTTGTTTCCGATTTATGTCCAATTTTGTACGGTGGTTTTATGGTCTGAAAAAAACCCTGTGACAAATTTTTATGAAGATCCGGTAACCCGTTTGGGCACGAGAGCCGAACAAAGTTCATTAAATTTTTCTGTTGTCCTGCTAAAACGGTTTGACCAATTGAGTTGAAAATTTACAATAGTATAGCTCTTTACCACAGGAGCTCACTGAGTTGATTTGGTTTCGATCCATTAACCCGTTTCGGCACCAGGGGTCAGTGAAATTTTGTAATTTACTTAGTTGTCGCACTTAAACTGTTTGGCCAATTGAGTTAAAAATTTATCAAAGTGTAGCTCTTTACCGCAGGAGCTCACTGAGTTGATTTGGTTACGATCCATTAACCCGTTTCGGCACCAGGACTCAATGAAGTTTTTCAATTTCTTTGTTGTCGCGCTTAAACGGTTTTGCCAATTGATTTGAAAATTTACAAAAGTGTAGCTCTTTACCACAGGAGCTCACTGAGGAGATTTGGTTACGATCCATTAACCCGTTTCGGCACCAGCGGTCAGTGAAGTTTTGTAATTTACTTAGTTGTCGCACTTAAACTGTTTGATCAATTGAGTTAAAAATTTATCAAAGTGTAGCACTTTACAACAGGAGCTTACTGAGTCGATTTGGTTACGATCCATTAACCCGTTTCGGCACCAGGACTCAATGAAATTTTTCAATTTCTTTGTTGTCGCGCTTAAACGGTTTTGCCAATTGAATTGAAAATTTACAAAAGTGTAGCTCTTTACCACAGGAGCTCACTGAGGTGATTTGCGTACGATCCATTAACCCGCTTCGGCAACAGGGTTCAATAAAAATTTTTAATTTCTTTGTTGTCGCACTTAAACGGTTTTACCAATTGAGTTAAAAATTTACAAAAGTGTAGGTCTTTATAACAAAAGCTTTCTGAGTTTATTTGGTTACGATACATTAACCCATCAGGCTTCAGGCCATGAAATTCTCATTTTTTATTGTTGTACTTAAACGATTTGACCAATTGAAAATTTGTACAAGTATTGCACTTTGGCAGACAAACTCATTCAATAAATTTTGTTGTGAGACATTAACACATTTCGACACGATAGACTGTCAAAAAAAAATTTTGTTTCTAATTTCTGTCTAATTTGGCAGAATGAATTTACGGTTCTAAATTAGGCCTGTGACAAAATGTTTGTTAACGTTTGTTAACCCATTTCCGCACGAGCACTTATTAATAATATTTTGCCTAATTTTGTGTTTTTTTATTATTATTAAAAAGATATTTCCAACATTCTTTACTTTTATCTATACTGCTTCTAATATTCCATAAAAACCTTTCAATGCAAATTTCTAATATAGAACAGTAATTAAACTAACCTTATTAAGTATCTTAAGAATACTGTGTTTAAGTCTTAACAACATAACATTTTCGGCCGTTGTTTAAAAACAGAAACAATCTCCTACATTAGACAATCATCATGTTATCATTGAGAAATGCATTACTTACATGTGGTCTTTACATGTGGTCTACCTATATAAAATGCATGTGTATAACATGTTTCCCATAAAATATTCAAATATGTGCATATAGTATGTATAATATCCGTATATTTAAAAATACTATAAACTTTATCAATTAAATTAGAAAACATATTCACATTTCTGTACAGCATTTAATCAAAAATGAGTACATACATATTTAAAGAACAGAAAACCTTACATTCTTATCCATATACAATTTTTATACATATTTTTAGTCAATCAATTTGGAAACATAATTAGAAAAACTAAAGGTAAAAAAATTCTGGTTGATTTATAAAGGTAAAAAACAATCATGTATTTTTTATATTGAAAATATGTTAAACAGAACCTGAAATGTACGCATTTAAAAAGAAGTTTTTTCAAAATTTGAAGAGCTGTCGGTGCTGTAGGATCTCCAACGATGAGGGTACATAAAAAAGTTGTTCTACAACAGTACTCTTTTAAGAAACCTACGCATAGTTAATATTTTATTGCTCTTTATTAAACAGTATATAAATTTTAACAGACGGAGGGACAGAGCGAACTTAATAACAAATTTTTCAAAATGTGGTTAAAAGGATAATTCTCCAAAACATGAAATGACATTATTTACAAAAAAAAATTGATTACATTATGGTCTTTTGTAATTTAAATACGATTTTATGTTTCGGTATTAATGAATATTAACGAATATATAAGTTTTGTAAACAGACGGAGGGATAGAGCGAACCTAATAGCAAATTTTTCAAAATGTGCTTAGAAGGATAATTCACAAAAGCATGAAGTGACATTATTTACGAAAAAAAATGTATTACATCATGGTCTTTTATAATTGAAATGCAATTTTATGTTTCGGTATTAACGAATATATTGTGGAGATTCACTTCGCCGTAATTGTGTACTCAATAGATTATTGATTCCCTTTAAAATTTTTTGTAGAAGAATTGTCTCTAATTCTTGACTCTGTTTATTCAATTTAACTAAATCTAATAAAAAATATAATATAAACTACCAGCATCTGTAAATGCATGGTAATAAGTTTACTATATTAATTAAACTATATTAACGCAGAAACAAAAGTTAATAATTTTTATTTCATAAAGCCAATAAAATACTCCGGGCAACGCCGGGTACTCTGCTAGTTATAAAAATGAGCTGAATGTCTTACAAGCCGAATTAAATTCCAAAAATTTACTACAAAAATGCTTTTAGAAAAAATTTTCACAATACCATGACTTTTTCAATAAGTTTACAAAAAAATGGAATACTAATTCTTCTGTTTTAATGGAGGGTTTTGAAGCTTCCTGTATCCTTCTACTGGATAAATGCTAGATAAGTATTATCCTGCGCTTCTCACCAAATTAACACAACATATAAACCGATATATATTAAACTTTTAAACTATTACCATTGTAGCTCGTCCTGACTCCGTTATTTGATATTTCAAATTATCCACCAACTTTTGAATATAAGAAAAAGTCAATGGGGGATTACATATTTTTTTTTTAAATTAATTTAATAATAATAAAAACAGCCATTATAACAAAATTTAAGGATAATGAAATGATATATTAAAAAAAAAAAATAATTAGCCTAAAAAACAATTTTTTTTTTTACATGAGACTATTTTTTTTTTATGCTGCAAAAATTTTATCGCAAACAGAAAAAAACAAAAATTATATGAATATGTACAAGTATACTTATAAAAAAAAAATATATGGCGTAAAACTGATCAAAGTTTTTGTCATATACATATTTTTTTTCTTACTTTTCTTATTATTTTTTTTCTTTTCTCAGTCCACATGTATTTATTTTTGTTTTTTTTTCTGTTTCCTTTTAATTAAATGAAATCCCAAATGAAATCTTGCAGGATTTACACAATACCGCACAAAAATAGAAAAAAAAAGAAAATGAAAAATAGAAAATAGAAAAACAGTAAGTATAAAAAATTAAATATGGAAAATGTACGTATGTACTTTGCTAAACAGAGTGATAATAAATTTGATCTACACACTACTTTTGAAACTCTAATAAAAAAAAAAATTTATAAGAAAAAAATAATATTCTGTTGTTTTTAGAAGAGATAACATATATGTCATAATAAAAGTTCAAGATTTGTAATTTATACAATTTTTAATTTAATAAAGTTTTATTTTAACAAATTAAGAATATTTTTAATTTTATAGCCCATTACATTCTTATTACTCTTTTATTGTACATTAATTTAATACTTTGATGATTAAGAACCTTTCCTATAACTGATTGTAATCCAATTTAAATTCTAGCTAATCGCACTTAATTTATTTCAAATTTAAATTTAGAGTATATCCAAACCAGATCCTTATATCGTGCTTTCATTGCACTTAATTAGCGGACACACATTTTCAGGCTACTGCAATGTATCTAATATGGTACAATAAGTTATGATTTATAGAAAGTAGAGTATAAAGGTTTAATACCAAGTATGTATTATTGCAATACCTACGGTTAGTACGGAACCACTTTGGATACTGTTATATGTTCAATGAAAATAAAATGTTATGTAGTTTGTGTTAAAATTTTGACAGTAAAATGTATTCAAGTATATTTAAAGCATTTAGGTTTGAAACGATTCAATCAAAGGTGTAGTGGCTGATATACCGGTTTTTTATTGGCCTTTGAAATGTACGAGATTCAAAACTCAGCTGGCCCATATAGATTAAATACATAATTAGTATAATAATATAATTAACTAAAAAATTAGTACATAATATATATATATATATACTTATAGTACATATGTATATCCGATAATAAATATATCCGAATATAAATAGTACATATATCCGAAATAATAATACATTTTGTATAAGATAATAGATGGCGCACAAATAAAAAATAATTGTATTTCATAGTCTTGTACCAATTACAGCTGAGGAACGGCTTAGTAAAATTCCAGAAATCTGAAGCTTAGTCAAATATGAATAAAAAATGACTTATTGGATACCTTATGCTTTTCTAGATAGAAAGAAAAAAAAACATATATATTTTGAAAAAAAAAACTTAAGATACTTAAATATATTTTTCAAGATTAATTTAAATTATTTTCTTTTTGTTGGGTTTTTTTCACTTTTTAAACGTTGAATAAAATTAATAATACCATTTATTTTTCTAAAATTTCTGTACTCCACTGTATAAAAAAAAATCAAACAAATTCCCAAGGTTATGTGTATTTAATGCAGAGAATTTAAAATTTTTTTTTATATAATAAAATGGCGGAACTTTTAAAAAGATAAAAATTAAAATAAAAATTCCAAAATAAAAAAACATTAAATAAAAGATAATTAAATATTTAGTGTGGTGTCATCGTTATTTTATTTTGAGTCTAAGGTCTTTTAGATATATAAAGATTTTCCATAGTATAATAAATTGTCGATTACAATCCCTACTATAAATTATAACAGTAACTGTTATATTATATGTATATATATATATATATATATGAAAATGAGGATCTTTACTATGTATTTATTAAAAATGAAAAATTTGATACCATATTGAGGAAAAACAAAAAGATTTCCTATAAAATTAGATTAAAAAAAAAAAAAATGAGAAGAAAAGAATAAAAAAAAAAAGAAAGTAAAAGTAAGATTTTTTATAGCAATAGACAAGTAAAAGAAAATTAAATTTTCTTTTATACAACACTTTTCAAGGACGAATGTTATTTTTATGTGTTTTTTTTGTTTTGCCAAATTTCAATGTCATTCAATATTTTTCTTTAGAAAAATTTTAAAAAGAAACTTTACCTGCAGTAAAAAAAAAAAAACTTTGTTTTTTCTCTTTTCTTAAAATGTCAATCTTTTTGTACCTTATGATGATGAAAATTTGATTATCCCGATATGTTTGTATTGTAAAAGTTTTTGAACTTCTTTTCTTTTAATAAAATGTTATACTTATGATGATTTTTGGGATATATGCCAATATGTATATATATATATTTATATGTTTTTTGTTTTAGAGGTCATATTAAAACAAAAAATAAACATTTGGTTTTTGAATTTTTAAGTGATTTTCCATGACCTTGTTGATGTACTGAGCTACTGTATTTTGAAGGATATATGAAATTTGTACAAAATAAAGGAAAAACAAAATAGGATAACCGAATATAATGAAAAAAAATGTAAAAAATTAATTTTTATTGTATTTTTATTTTTAAAATTGAAAAATTGGTTTTTTAATTTAAATTTTCTTTTATTTTATTTTTTAGTTTTTATGTAAAGCCAAAATATTATGAAATTTTATTTTATTATTTAAGTTAAATTTATATTAAATGTAAGTTTTAAATGTTTTTTTTTTTATATATATATATATGTATATTATAAAATATTTTTATTTGAAACTATTATCTAATATATAATTTTTGAATTTATTTACAAAGATTAAAAAAACTTTTCCATTTTAAAGAAAGTACTTAGAAGCATTTTTACTTACTATAGTCTAGTTGCCTTTATATACTTAATTTAAATAGTGCCTTCCTTCTGTCATCTTCCAAATTTACATCAAATTTGATCGGATCAGCTGTATTTTAAGTAGAGCTAATCGATCAGATCTTTAAGTCTGATCGAAAGAAGACAGAAAATCATTGACATAAAATCAAATCAACTGTATTTTAAGGACCTGCCTGATCAGATGCTTTCTGTTATTTAACAAATTCTTTGACTAATAGATTTATATAATAGGATGAAGTGTAGGTAATTATTCAGTCATACTTACTTTTTTTTATTCTCTTTTGATGTACTTCCTATTTTAAAGGCTATATCTGCTGAAACAATTATAAGAAAGAATTATGAAGTGATTGATATATTCGGCTTTCCAGCTTTATAGTATACTAAATATAATACTTTAATTTTTGAATATTATTTTATATTGAACTGTGAGACACTGTAACTCTGTCTAAAAAATATACTAACTATACAAATCAAAGATGTTTAACTTAAAACATAAAAAAAAAAAAATAATATCCTTGATGTTTCATAATTCATTTTGATTATTTATATTAGATTTTCTCTTATAAAAAATCGAGTATTTCTGTTCCTGAATTAAACATTTCAATATATTTGTCAATTTTTTTATGTTTTATAGGACAATAAAAAAAAAATAAATTAATTTAATTCAAAAATTTGTCCAAAAATACCTTAAAGCATTTCACTCCCACATGAAATTATAATCTACTATTTTAAACAACTGTGACGTACAACAATTCAAAATATTTTATTGGGAACAAAATAAAAAGCACTTGCAGATATTAAAATATAATTTTTTTTTTTTTTTAAGTTATACCACAATTTGTGACATACTTAATCAGGAAAATTTTTAAAAACCAGGTAAGACATAAAATACCTTAAAAAAAATACATAAGAGTGTTGAGCAATGACGTCAAATATTTATTTTCTTTACATCAGTTACTTTATAGTTACACACTTCTTTTTCAACTGAATTCTATTTAATGTGGTATTAATTTCAAAATAACAGCATTTTCATTTAAATTGAACCACCCCCACAAGAATCTGACTGACCAATTATTTTGTAATTAATTTGAATATTTAAAGATAAAAATTTAGAATAATTTTTACTCGTAAATGAACCATCTGTTTTTTTTTTTTTTTTTTTTTGTTTGAAATTTAATAATGAAAAATGTGTTCCAATTTCAGATCATCCACATCCAGTCCAGTTAATAATAATAATAATAAATAATAATAAAAAAAAAAAAGCATCCTTCATTTGATGTTTTTTTTTTATGGTCATAAAATTTGTTGGTTTTTTATTACTTTAGAGTGTGTGTGCAAATAATTTTTAAAATAGATTTGGAAAATTAAAAATTTATATTTTTATTTGTTTAAAGTAATTAAAAAAAAAAATTCTAATATTTTCTTTTTTTTTTGTCAGAATAAAGAAAAAAAAAATTGGGTCAATACGTTCGCTTTTTCTATTCGAATGGGAATAGATATATTTGATAGAATTTGTATGACCGTGATCGGGATTCAATTGAAAATTTTAAAAATATTGTCATATTTGTTAAATAGCTGATTAAAAAAGTAAATTTTTTTAAATTTAAAAATGGTTGATGATTTATTTTTCCAATTTTAGATAACCAACAAAAAAGTTTTACCTTGTATTGTGTCAAATATGTTCTATTTCTATAAAAACTTTCTGTACAGGTCGAAAAAGTTTTTTCTATAGAAAAATTACTAAAAATGCCGTGTGGGCCTATTATAGACTTTTTGTGAACCCTATATACAGTAAATATATTATAGTAATATATAATAAGTAATATAAAACATATAAATAACATTACAATATAAACTAATAAAAAAAATATTTATGATATCAAAACGTTACCTTGTTTGTAATTTTTCTGCTCTATAAGAACAGAGCAGCCATAGAATTCAACCAACCAGATAGATAGACTATTAAGTGCGTAAGAAAAATACCAAAAGAGAATAAGTAAGAAATTTATTATAACTAATTCGGTAATATCAATCTGAAGCCTATTAAGCGACTACATATTTAATGTGGGCTATAACCTAAAAGTTGTACATTATTTTGAAAGAACTGTACGAAATTCTTCTTCTTTTTTTGCTTTTTAGTTTATTCTCGTGCCATATACTTAAATGTGACAAGGAAATTATACAGCCTTTCCTTTCCAGATGTGATTGTAAATGTTGAAAGGAGGAATTATTCTTACAACTCACACGCGCTCAATATTTACAGCGTATTTTATACGGTCTTATTCACTAGGCCATTGAGGTCCCTGAACCAATAACAAGTTGCCAATGCCAATAACAAGTTTATGGGTCCTTTTTCTCATGTGGACCATCTTTTTTTTTTTTTAACTACATAATTTTCAATTTTATTTTTTTTTTTTTATCTTTAGAGGTTATCCAGAGGTTATCCCATCCTATAATTCCCTAATTCTCGAAATTTTTATGTCATTTTTATTTTTACTTTAGACTTCTGTTCAAGAGTCCCATATTATACACATTCACAGACTATTGGGAATTAGCAATCAGAGCAATCGGTCACAGCAGAAATTTTAGTACTGAAGGCAAAAAATATATTATGCATGAAGGTAAAGGCCCAATGTACGCTTTGCTTGCTTCGCTTGCTTTACACTCTTTGACAGTTGAAATAAATTACATTGTATCTTATGTAGCAACGTCCAATGACAAAGTAATCAAAGCAAAACAAAGTAAGAAAAGTTCAAAATTGACCAATTTTCAATTATACGATTTGCTTTATTACTTTGACATTTAAAATAATATTTAAAACGTCAAAGAGAATTTTGTTTTTAAATAAATATTTGAATTATTGAATAATTGACTTCTAAAATATTTGGTAAATTTTCAATTGTGCAGGATCTTGTTTTAATTTTGCAAATGTACTCTCATAAAGCCCATGTATTTTACGATCCAAATATATGTCTCGAACTCAAAATTGTCGCTAATTCTTTATTTTTTTGAAAGACTTTGTAGTTTTCGTACAATAAAAATATGATGTAGAAAATATTACAAATATCTTGCAAATCTTCCATTTTAAACAACAAAATAAACAATAATAAAAATAAGAAAATGTCAAATGTCAAGCAATTTAAAAGCATACATTGGGATTTAAAATTACTTTGAATACTTTGCTTCGCTTATTCGCTTTTCAAAGCAAAGCCAACCAAGCAAGCAAAGCGTACATTGGGCCTTGTGCTTGTGCTCAATCTGTTTAATTTTGGATCTGTGATGATATCATTTTTCTATTGGCTTTCCTCAAAATAGCAACTACATCTCCTGATCCAATCCATTATAAATTGATGAATGATAAAATGCTAAAAAAGAACTGCTAAAATGCGTTTTAGTCAACTGCTTTATTCATTTTTTATTCTTTCATTTTAGTTGGATGACTTGAAAATTTTATCTTAAAGGTTAAATTAAAAGGTACAATAATAAAACTTGGGTATATTAAAAGTGATTGAATATTCTTAATTTGATCATTAGTAACAATTAATTTAAAAATATCAAAACAATTTTAAATTAAGTACAATAAAATTATTATGTTAAAGTGTCCTTCTTATTTCTTTTGTTATTTTATTGTATATAACAAGGTATACATAAATAACTATACATAAATGCCAATGTGTTTCTATATTATAGCATGATGACTTTTTGCTAATTTTTTTTTTTGTATATTAAAATTGAAAAACAGAAAAAAAAAAACAAAACGTTTTTAATGTCAAATCCATTCAACCATTTGTTTTCTTAATTTTAACCTTTTTTTAAATTGTTTTTTTTTTTTTTTTTTTTGTTTTTTTTTTTGTTTTTTATTATCACTAGTCACTACCACCATTACCACCATTTTCTTTAGTTTATTATTTTTTTTTTGTTTTTCTTTTATTATTCTTTACCATAACACCACGTTTAATTTAATTGTGCAAATTATTAACTATAATTGGAGTTTGATTGACATTGACATAGATAAAAAAAAAAAAAAAAAAAAAACAAATGTTTTCATTGTGGATTCTATTAAATATAAGTACATACTCATTTACGGTTTTATTGAATTTGAAATTAGAATAAAAAATAAAATGAATACAGAATTAAAATATTGTGCAAAATATTACCATTGCGATATTTTTGTTGTAATTGCTGTTGTGCTGCCAAAACGATAAAAAAAAAAGAACAAAATAGTTCCAAATAAATGCTATAAACAAAAATAAAAGTACAAAATTGGCCGGCATCAATCCAAAAATTGTTGGGTGTTGTTTTTTTTTTTGTTTTTGTACTTTTGCTTCTGTTTTTTTTTTTTTGAATTAAAACAAAAAAAGGCAAAGTCATCACGGTATTTTGTTCGCATATTTTCCACCATTTTTAATTTTTAATTTTTTTTTTTCTTATCTTATTGTACCTATAGTTTGGAGTTTTTTTTTTTTTTATTATTTGCGTGAAAATATATTTAAGACCTTGATTTTATATCAATTATTTTTATAACAATTAAACGAAGAGTTTTGGTTTCGTGATTTTTGGGAAAATGTACAAAAAATGTTTAAACATAAACATTTTTTGATTGAAATTAATTTTTTTTTTTTTTTAAATAAAAAAAAAAGAGGAAATAAAAATATTATGGTCTATTATAGGATAATAAAGTTTAAAAAGCAGAAGATTTATTTCTCTCGTTTAAGATCATTTTGTGTTTAGAGTTAAGCTAGAAGTGCTTGTAATTTTTAATTTCTTCATTGATAGAAATTATCTACGAACTATCTATCTTTACCTTTTACAGTAGGTAAAATGTATCTAGAACCGTTAAACAAACTCATATCTGAAAATCTCTCATACTTTAGATTTTTAAATATTAAGATCGAGGAAGATTTAGACTTTTGACTATCATAATATAATGCACATGTTGTTCTTTGGTAGATTTAGATTTTTTGATACCCTAAGCTTTTTAGCAAAAGGGAATAATAAAGGTTAGTTGGAACAGTTGTTAAAATGCTAACATCTAAACCTCTAGTTCGTTTCGTTATTGAGATCAATTTTCTATAAATATATTTTCAACATCTTCGTATTATCTCAAAAAAATGTTCCTTTACACAAACATTATCCATTAGTTATATCCTCATTTTCTTAATATACTTTTCCTCTTGTTTCAGTATATATGTACCTTTAGTATACAGACAGGTTTATCAGCCTACAACTGTTAAAAAAATTACAAAAAAAAAAATTCGATAAATTTTATTACGCCTCCAAGTAAATTTTATTAGAAGTTTTTCTTACACACAAAATTTTAATTTCAATTCAATAAATTTGCAAAATTTTATTTGAATTCAATTCTTACCATCATCATTTAATGGAATGTAAAGAAAACACTTCAAAATTATGGTTATAACTCCATTTTTTTTTTTTATTTTTTCTTTTTATTTATTTCTGTTTTTTTTTTTTTTTTGGTTTGACTATGTCAGAAATTGCGTGTTATTTCGATCCAAATTTTTGCCCTCTTAAATATTATGTAACATTTATAAAACATTAACAATAAATGCAACAAAAACAAAAAAAAAAAAAAACCATAGAATCGGAAACAAATTACTTTGGATTAGCTTTTGGCATGTAAAACCGCACCAAAAAAAAAAACAAAAATAATTTTATTAATCGTTTTTATTTATTTAATAAATATATAACAATTTATATTATACGTATATTATTAGAGTTGCCAAACCAGTAAAATGTATCAATAAATATAAATTTTTAAAAATATATAAATTGAATCTTCATTTTTGTGAAAATAAAAAGATATCGAAGATAAATATAGAGAAACTTTAACTCTAGAAGGATTTTTAACACTTACAAAACTCTTTTTATCAATACATTTCCGATAATTTTACACATCTGGTAATCTTAAATATAAAATATATTTTTATTGTGCATGCTAATCAAAAATTAAGAAATTCCATATTGATGATGATTATGATTATGATTATGATGATTAAATAATATTATATAATTCCTCTTGATGTAACAAAAAATTAAGGTTATATTCTTGCAGAGTTAAAGAATTACCGAAAAAAAGTCGGTTTCGATTTTATAAAATGAGAAAAGAATGGGATAATAATTATGGGACTATTTTAGATTGAATTTGTGCCAAATTACAAAACCAAAATTTTTTGAACTTCCAATGAAACAAAAAAAAAAAAAAAAAAAAAATAGAAAAACTTGAGAAGAATACAATTGAGAGCACAAAACTTAATTTGGCATGTTTTTTTTTTTTTATAAAGTAGTTTTAGTTATTTATTTTGTATTTTTTTTTTTTGTTTCTTTTGCATGTTTTGTTTTTTTTTGTTGTTTTAATTGTTTAAATTGGAAATTGAAATTGGAACAGGTAAAATTAGAGCAAATTAACTTTACTACCATTTATAGAAGAAGAGTTTTAATGTTTTAATTTAACATGATTTTATAATATTTCATGTTTTATGTAAGATTTTGTAACATTCAATTTGTTTGTTTTTTTTTTTTTGGTTTTTTACCGAAGAATTATGAAAGAAAATGTAATGTAAAAGAAGGTTATATCTTGTAAAATAAATTTATTTAATTGATTCAAAATTACAAAAAAAAAAAAATTAATTGATTGATTGTTGATGCAAAATAAGTTATAATGGGAATGATAAATGTAGATAACCAATGATATAATTTTGAGGATTACTTAAATGAATAACACGAAATGTTCAGACATGAAAGAGTATTTGTGTTGTAAAATTTATATTAATTTCAAAAAAATATAAAACATGGATATTGCGTTTACAATAAAATAATACTGAAATTAAATTACACTTTTTAGCACATTTTCAAAAAATTTCGAAAAATAATTTCCTATTGGGATTATAATTGTCAAAGAAAGGCTCTGCTGTCAAAAAAGCCCTATATTTAAATTGTTATAACACAAGTTCTGTAAGGTCTGAAAATGGCAAGAGGGAGAACCCCTCTATAAATTAGCAATTGTCTATTGAGATCATTCTGTTGTCGAAAGAGCCCTACATTTAAATTGTTATAACACAAGTTCTGTAAGGTGTGAAAACGCCAAGAGAGGGAACCCTCTTCTATTTTCCAAACAGTTTAAGTTAGAAACTTGAAATTTTGAGAGGTGTTAGATCTTTGTATGAGTATATTGAGAAAATAAGTATGAGAAATTTCAGAAAATATTTTTGTGTGGCTCCCCGTTTAGGAGCTATAAGAGCTTCAAAACTGAAAATTCATTATTTTTTAACATATGTAACATGAACACCTATCCCAATCTTTTTGAAATAATATACACAAATTAAAGCCCTAAAATTATATTTTTGTTTCTGTTAAAAATTTTTCTTAATAAAACCTTCAAGGGGCCTCGGTGGCCTAGTGGGTAAGAGCGTATAAAATACGCTGTAAACACCGAGGGAGTGTAGGTTCGAATCCCAGACACGTTGTAAGAATTATTCCCCCTTACGACATTTACAGCCACGCCTGTAAAGGAAAGACTGTGTAATTTTCTGTTCACATTTATGTGGCAGAGAAATGCACTAAAAATAAAAAAAAATAAAAATTACCTTCAGGTTCATAAAGGGTTACCTTCAAATTGACAAAAGTGTGATTCGATTTTTTCGAACTTTTTTTCTAACAAATTTATCTATCAATTTTTACCAATTTTTATATTATTTTAAATTTATTTTCAATATTGGTATATCTACTATTTTTACCCAAAATATTTTTTTAATTTTGAAACAGAAAATGTAATTTTGAAATTTTTGAAAACCCTTGGTTTTTTTGTTACTTGTTTTTTTTTTTTTTTTTTAATTTTAGCTTTTAAATTTGAATTTATAAATTAACTCATAGAATCATTTAAGTTTAAATGAAAATAGCAAAAAACTGCTTTAAGTTATATTTCAATTTTCTTTAATTGTAATCCATTTTATATTTTTAAAATGTTTTTAATAAAAGATTCATATAATCACTTATTAAATAATTCAGTCTTATAGTTTAAAAAAAAAAGTGTAGGGGCGTTTAAAAAAAAGTTTTGTTGCAATTAGACACTAACATACTATATTTCTACTGTTTACATATTATCATTATGACAACATTATGACACTAAATTTTTAGTTTATTCTAATCAAATAATAATTTCTTAAAATATATAATTTAATAAATTAAATAAGGAGTGCTCCATATATATTGATTATAGATCTTTAAATAGGGAAATCTTATTTAAATGGAAATTTCATTTTAATCGAACTTTATATAGAACCGGGAACCGCAAGTATTGCCAAGTATTGCCAAAAAATGTCAATAATTAATTCTTTATTACTAAAAAATTTAAAAGGATAATCAAGATACGTTTTTTAACGTGTTGTACAAATATCTTTATATCCTATCTAATTGTTCGCTTTTTAGTAAACCAATTTCTAAGATTCTTTACATCGTTAATTATCAAAATTCCAAACCAAACATATATATATATATGTATTTCATATATGTACATCTAAATGTATTGTCTGCGGCTAATTGAGGCGTGATATTAAATTAGTATGCAATGTTCTCTTTGGATCTTTAGAAATTTTTTGTTTATCTTACAAGATTGCACAATATTATTTAGCAAGTGGCCACAGATATAAGAAACAAAGAAAAATTTGTATATACATAAGAAAACCAAAGAATTTTCATCAAAATTACATAAATTATTTCGATAGGATATGGTCACTCTTCATATGTGAAAAGATTATTAAAACTAAATTAAAAGAAAAAATTTATGTGAAAAATTGAGAGAAGTAGTGAGAGAAAAAATAATTTTCACCTTTCTAGAAATTTGTCACCAATCAAGCATCCATTTACTTTTCTAACTTTTTTATTTTCTTATATACTTATACCAAATAAAAGTATAACTTTTTTAAAGTAAATTTTTTCTTGAAAAATAATACACACAACCTCGTACCCACCATATTTTAAAAATCAACTTAAAAAGTTTCTAATAAAATTTAAACTGGTCCTAAAATGAAGTCAAGTTGAAGAAATCGTTTTTTTAGTAAGGCTCCATTATAAATAAAATTGTTAAACTTTTTAAATAAAAACTCTTTAATTTTTTGTCAAGTTAATTTCAATGTCAAACAAATTCCTTTGTTTTTTTTGTTTTAATTTAAAATTATCCATTAATTTTATTTAGAAATAAAAAAAAAAATTGTTAAAAAGAAAAAAAGTAGGATAATAAAAAAAAAATCCTTCACATAGTGTTGTTTCATGTTTGTCTCATAAAATAATCAAATTATTTTTTTTATATTATCACAGTTTCATCCTTTCCATTAAATTCAGGAAAAAAACAAAACAAAAATTAAAATTGAAGGTCAGTCTCTTAATTTAATAAAAGTTACTCTAGAGATCATTTAGTTAGTGGATAGGTCATAAGTAAATTTTATTAAATTTCAAAAATTCAAAGGATAGAAAGAATTTTTTCTGATAGAAAAAAAAAAAAAAATAAAAATTAGAATTGACTTGGTCGCCATTAGTTTTTTTCTTTTTTTTATATTACTTTTGTTTATTATTATTATTATTATTTTTGATGCTTTTGTTGTTGTTGGCAACTCATTAAAGACAAAACATATAAAAATTCTTGGCAGGACCTTTTTATTTTTTTTTTTTATGTTCTTACTTAAAATACAAAACAAATTAATCATGTTGGATACCATGAAAAAAAAAAAAAAAACAAAAAAAAATTACTTAGGTTCTATATATATTTATATATTTTTTTTTTTATTATTTAATTTATGAAGTTATTTAAGTAATTAACCCCTATAGAGTAGTTGTCATTATTATTAACCTTTTTGTTTTGTTGCCTTTTGCCATTCAGTTCTATTATTGTTATTGTTGTAAAGAAATAAAGAGATATATTGAAAATAATTATACAAGTTACTTAGGAAATTGTGAACCCACATTATTTCCAAAACATTATTATTCGATGTTTTAAGTCTGAAACTGTGTATCTTAAAGACACAGAAATAAAATGAATATGAGATTGTAATAATTTCTATTTTTAGTCCTTTATTTTTTTTTTTTTTTTTTGTTTTTTGGGGGCTTCTTTTATGATGCGTTACTGTTTTTTTTTTTTTTTGTGCTTATAGAGATTATTTTTTAATGGAACAATCTAAAGATCCTATTGTATTTGTATACGGATATAGAAAAAAAAAAAAAAAATAGTTTATTCTCACCATGACATTACAAATTATTATAGTAATTTTACCTTTTTTTTTTTGTTTAGTATGTATAGTCTTTTATCATTGCCGTCATCATCAAAGAAATTACGAAGAAATATTTTCAGTTATTTACCGAGAAGAAGATGAAAATTATCTTTTATTTTTTTTTCGTTTTGTTTTGGTCCTGAGGGTGTTTGTGTATATATATTATTTTCATTGAAAATTATGTAATTTTTAAGTAATTTTTTCTATTAAATTTAAAATAAAATATCTAATAAATAATGATAAAGTTTAAAAATCGTTATAAAAATACGAGTACTTGTATTTTAAAGTTATTACTTTATTATTATTAAAGCTTTTCGTACTAAGTGATTTTATCGGCTTAAGTTAATAATCAAAAAATGGCTAAGAAAATATTAAAAAAAGAATTTTCTAGCCTAAAATCAATTTTTATAAAATTATTTGGATGAGATTAATTGATTAGTAGGATAATTTTCTGTTTTTGTTAATGTTGTAAAAATCTTCTAGGATTTCAATTAATGATGTGATTTCCTTTTACGAAATTTTAGAATTACAAAATCGGTGTTTTTTTATGTAGTTAGGTTACTTTTTATATTATATAAGACTACATATAGTGTTTATACCCGTATGAATGTATGTTCAAGGGTATAATAAATTTGCCATTACGTTTGTGACATCTTACAGAAGTCGAGCTAGATATATAGGCTTAACGGTATGGATCGGCTCAGAATCGAATTCTGAATCGATTAAGCCATATTACGTCTCCGCCCGCCCGGACATAATTTCAAAAAATGAAGGAGCTAGGAGGCTGAAATCTAAGTCAGTTTTGCAAAATTGTTAGTTTCACTATTTAAATTCAGCATTTTCGACCAGCGAGTTTGAGTAGCTGCCATACAACTTCTTTCTTTATATGGTACAAACTCAGTATCTATTGAAGCTAGATATCCAAAATTTCGTGAAAAGATGTCGAGTTGTATACTAACAACTTCTAAAAAACTTACTCGGAGCTTAACGTAAACTAAGCTCGGTACTAAAACATCTGAAATTTTATAAGAGATTATCAAGTTTTATGAAAACAGCATATATTACGGCATATATAAACGGGTATCCCAGAGTTGTTACATTCTATTCTCTTGCACTCTTCCTCGTTTCTGTTTTGGTTTTGTTTCTCATAATCTACTGTATTAGTTTATTCATGTGTTCAATATATTTTTAATCATATTCACACGTTAAACTTTCATATTTAATTTTTTTTCAAATATATTTCATCGGAGTAAACTACTCTCCATATCCTTTGCACATGCCCGACCTTATCGGCAAGAAAGAATACCCATTTGGGGCAACATCTCTGCAACAACCTTAGCGATCTATCAAGTGTGACGAACATTCTTCGCTTTGCAAAAAGCTCAAATTGATTTTAACGAGTGGAATAGAAAAGTTTCCACGTGGTATCACAATGGACCAAATATGGCCTAAGTGTGCCTTTTTGGCAATCACCTTAACCTAAACTAACTTATATTACAATTTTAATATAGACTGTTGCTTAACATTTGGGTCATGAATTTTTTAATATGAAGACATAGATCCAAAGTTATACTATACTTTAATATCCTATACTTTATACCTTATACTATACTTTAACAAATAATAATTAGTGAGTTTTAAGCTTCATATTTCTATAACATTATAAACTCATAACGCAAATTTATTATGTTTTTTTTAAATAAAAGAACTCTTTACTTTGAATAATGATACAAAAAAAAGAAAACAAAAGTTAAAGTAATTTCCTTAAGGAAACATTACTTTAAAAACAAAAAAAGGTAATGATTTAAAAGGATATCATATTATGTTCATAATTTTCTGAAATTTACTATATTCTGCTATACATAACATACCAAATATCTTAATTTTACGTAAGAAAGTCTTATAATGTACATCTGTTATACGTACTGTACATTCTTTTAATACATTTTGCCGCCAGCCATAGTTTATTGTATTTCTTTTGATCTTTATAGCAATCTGTTGATATTCAAAAAATAAAAACTCATTTACTAGTTATAACAAAAATTTTTTTTTTTTTTTTTCTTATATTTCATTCCATTCCTTTTGATTTCATTTTTACCTTTTAAAAGAAAATCGATCCTTTCAACTTTACCTGTAATACCTGTAGGTCAAATATTCTTGGAATTCATCCATAATGATGAAAAAAAGAAAAAAAAAAAAAACACCAGATGTAATTTTTCAAAAAATCAAAAGCAGAATCAATCAATTGGTCGATCAACCAGCCAAACAATGCGTAAAAAACAATTTTCCATTAATAAATTTTCGATTTGTAATTATAGTTGTTTTTATATGTTTCATTATATATATTGGATGCAATTT
This sequence comes from Poecilobothrus nobilitatus, assembly GCA_947095535.1. NCBI lineage: Eukaryota > Metazoa > Arthropoda > Insecta > Diptera > Dolichopodidae > Poecilobothrus > Poecilobothrus nobilitatus. The sequence goes on along the minus strand of OX352774.1, from coordinate 74,565,150 downwards.
TTACACTCCTATACACTGCAATCAATTGAAAGATTTTTAAATTGTGTGTTTAAAAAAATGAATTCAGTACTTCTTAATGAAAATAAAAATACTATTAATAAAAATTTCCTAGAATTTAAATTTTAAAAGATCTTATTTTGTTCCTTTCCTCCAAATTATTTCATATTTCATGAACAAGAAAGAGATAGAAATAGAAAAACAATAAAAAAAAAAAAGCAAGAAACTAGAGCTATAAAAAAGAAAAAGCTATAAAACAGAAATTGAAAAGATGATAATAGAAATTTTTATAACAATAGAGATGAAATCGTCAGGTCATTCTTTTATGATATCAATACCTTAAAGATTATAATATTCAAGAACCAGAAAAAAAAGAAACGAACGAACGAAAGATATAAGAAAAAAATTTTTTTTTTAAAAAGGAAAAAGAAATAAAAGAAAAATGACTATAAAAATTCATTTGTCTTGCTTTACTTTTTTTTTCTCCTTTTTTTTATAATAATTGAAAAATAATTTTTTTTTTTTTTATTTCTGTTGATAAAAAAAATTGTTAAAATAAGTCGGAAATTTATTGTTTGAAGATTTCACGGAAGACAGGTTATGTGCTCTACTCTATAGCCTTCAGGTAATAATCATGACAAGTAAATTTCAATTTAAAAAAAAAAATTATGAAAACAATTTAAAAGAAAAAAAATCTAAAATTAAGGGTTGTCCAAATCACAAAATAAAAATACGTGCAAAGTTCCACCTCCAATTAAGAATATTACAAATAAAGTATAAAATTTTTAAAGGTGGGTGGGTACCATATATTATTTAGAATTTATAATATGTATAACAAATAAAATTAAAAAAATGTATTTGAATATTGTTTTCAGACAATATAGACAGCCGATACTTAAGAGTTAACAAGTCACCTGGTAGACAAGACACCTTAAAGTCAAGATAATTAAACAAAACAAATTTTAGATTGAAAAAAAAAAAAATTAATATATATATTCATTTTTTTTTGTAGCTTTAACGCCATTTAAGGTTTCTCGTGTTTTGATAAAAATATATAATAAGGTTAGAACTAATTATAGAGGTTTTAGGGTAAGTTCACATAGGATGCATGCATCCAGATGCAAAAACTATTTTCGGTTACATTTCATGTTCTCTTCGGTAATACTAACGAATATTTTGCATCCATAATGCATCTACTAGTTCACAATGTGCAAAACGGCGACGTTTTTATTTTGAAAGTTTTATTTGGAAGTAGAGCTAGTATGTCTATATTGTTTTGACATTTTATGAAAAAATTTTTTATTTACAAAATACAAAATGGTTAAACCAGAGAAAATTGTTATTTTATGTAAGAAAAAATTTTAATTAATATAAACTAAATATAATTTATTAATACACATATAAAATTGTAATTTTTTTCTTTTTATTATATCCATCTTAAAAAAATTTAACTTTTAAAATTTTTGACGTTTGATTTTACGTCTGTTCTGTATTTGATGTTAAAACAAATTTGCATCTTGTATGCTTCTTATAGAGGGTTCAAAAAAATTTTCATTTAAAATGAGCAAAAGGGAGAGCATATCATGAATACGATATATTTTTTCAACCAATCAATGGTTTGCATCCGGATGCATGCATCCCATGTGAACTTACCCTTAAACATCTCGTTTGGTTTTTTTTAACAATTTTAAAATAATTCTTTTGAAATATGTACATGTTTGTTTTAAATTGCATTTAAAAGTACTTATTATTTTACTTATACAGAATGTCAATTTATTTGACATTTAAGTTATATGTATGTCTATATGACATTTTGAATTTAATTTTACTTTAAATTAAACTGAATTTATCAATTCATTCATTTCATAGACATTATTATATTAAACCTAGAGAAGCAATGAAAAAAATATTTTCAGTCAATTTTGAGAAATAACAACAGTGAACCGTGCTTATGTATTGCTTTAGGTTCTTCAGAAATAGTTTCCTAAAAGATGAAATTGTTTCATTTTTAATTTTTTTTTTTGAGAATTTTATCATTGATTTTGTTTACAAGTTGTTAAAAATTTTAATAAGCTTAATTAAATTTAATTTTTAATTTAAAACAAATAAATCAATACTAAAGTAATATAAAAACTTGAAATCTCTTAAATGGAACTAATTATGAAAAACTGCTTTACGGTATTTTCATAAATCTAAGCAGCTGAATGAACGAAATGTATACATATTATAAAATGCATATGTATTTTATATGCTTTTATATTAACTCGTCGGTGTCGGTTTAGTTTTTTGATTGAATATCTTAACATAGGAAAACACATAAGAAGAAAAGGAACGACTATCCCTTCGTTCTCATCTATTAGTAACATATCTAGTGGTTCAGTTAAACTCTGAAGAAATTACATATTTTGTATTAATTTCGAAATTAAAAGTTAATTTTTGTGCTTGCCAAAATATAAAATTACAAATTATGAATAAAATTGTTATATTTCTGTTTACAAAATTAATTTTACATGTGATTTCGTTTTTATTATAACATACCATAATTCTAATTTAGGTATCTTCAAAATTATGCAGGGTTTTACAGTAGATTCTGAATTTTATACATTTATGTTTAACTGATTACTTTTTTTTCTTTTTAATGAATAAAATAATTAAGTTCCTTTTTTTGAGTAGATTATATTATGTTATGGTTGTGTAAAGACTACAAAAAGGTGAAAATCATACATAAGATCTATTTCATGCGAAAGAATTTATCTGATTTTTATCATTTAAATGAAATTAAATATTTTTATACCTTTGATTTTGTGAAAATATATGTTGAACATTATGGCTGTTTACATAAAAAACTTCCTATACATTTAATATAAAGTTTAGATTTTTAATTTTTTGATTATGTAAAAGATGAAAAAATCAGATTAATAAAAAAATATTTACAAGATATAACGTGCAAAAGAAAATTTTTTAAGCAAAAAAAATTCTAATTTCGTATTTAAATTTCAATTAACAAAAAAAAAAAAGAAATGCCATTTTTTCGTCTGAATATAATTGAAAATATTTAACTTTATTGTAATGTATCTAAATTCAATATTGTAATTTATTTAATTGTCTATAATTATTCTAAAGATTATCGTTTATTGTGTAATTTTATAAGGATTATAATGCTTGCGTTGGCACATTAAATTGCAATGTTAAAAAAATTTCGTTCAAAGTTTAAATTTTTTTATTTAGATCTATAATGATGACGTTGAAAAAATGTTGCCAGTCATTTTAAAATGTTTAAAATGTCAAAACAAAAATTTTTAAAATGTCAAACTGTTATATTTCTGTAAAACTTTTAAGGCTGTACTTTGACACTCACGTTATAGACAGTTGCATATAAATTCAATTTAATATGTTGGATATTTTGGGCAACGGAAGCTTGACGTCAACGCAAGCATTGTAGAATGATCTTTAGAATGTTCAATATCAACAATATAACGTTATATATAACTATGTATGTATATACAATATTTTAACTAAGTAGATATTATCTATGTGTATCTATATATTAAATGTATTATTATAAGTAATTTTAATTAGTAAAAACTTAATTTCTTATTCTTTATTTAAATTAAATATTTTAAATATTAATTTTTTTCTTTTCTTTTTTTAATTTCAGGTAAGTGTCACTTAACAATAGTTGAAAAAGTAATTATTTATGTGCACATATCTTGGTTAAGAGTAAGTTATTTATTTCTAAACAAAACACAACAATTGTATATATATACATGATGGAATTTTGCACCGTTATCAAAAAAAATATTTCAATTTTAAATAAGATTTAATTTTAATGATGTCCATGATTAAAAGTTCATTTTTTTTTTTATTTCAAATAGCATGTAGAGAAATTTTTTAAACAGATAAATAGACAAACAAACAGCAAAAAACAGGCAAATTAAAACTAATAATCACATTTTCGGGAAATATGCTAAAAATAGTCAATTTTACTATAATAAATAACTTTTCATAATAAATACTGTCCTGATATTACAATAATTAGAAATTAGAACAGCATAAATGCTATAGAATTTTATCTATATGTGAAAGAGGACATATTACAATTCAGGACAAGAATTTTTTTTATAGTCGTGTTTCTCAGGGGAAAACATTTGATGATCATTTTTATTTTTGTTCCAAATTTCATTTTACAATTTCTTTTTTTTTGTTTTTTTTTTTTCATTTATAAAAAAAGCTATCGAAATTTTTTAACAGTATTAAGTATACATTTTCGGTTCGTTTTGGAATTCATACATAATTATATCAAAAACGATATTTATTGAAGTTAAAGTAGGAACTCATTTGAGTCATTACATTATTCTGTTTATTATTTCTAACTAATGATTCTTGGAAGGCATCTAACAAATTTTACAGTTTGAATTTTATGTCATCAACAAGAGAATATAATATGAACAGATACATAAATTTTTAAAGATGATATAAAAAGGACAAAAAAAAAAGCAAAAGAAATTTGTTCCTTTTCGTTTAAATGCAAATAAGGGCATATGACATGTTTGTAATATGTACGAAATTTGAACTTATAAAAAAATATGTCATTTAATTAAATAAAGCTTAAAGTCAGACAGGATACATTCATAGGATGTACACATGGGATGTAGACAGGACAGGAAAAAATATTCAATGCAAAGTTCGATTTGTTGCAAAAGTTTAACAATACGAGATATTTACGTCAAAACCTTTAATATGAAATTTGATAAAATTCTGTTCGTTCATTTAGGCTTTACACGTATCCATAGGCATACCCAACTACACACGCAACCACGCTAAACATACTGAATTCAAGTTTCTACGCGCCGGAGTAATGCATATTGCAAGAATCACGTGTACAAATTCTTTATGAATTGTGTATGAAAACAATACCTACCTTATACATTCATGTATGCAACCGGTAACAATAAAAATTAGAACAAAAAAATTATTGTTTTGAAATTGTCCAAGATTGTACGATCGTGCGATCAGATCAGATTATTTTTGACGCCATTTTCATTTGCTGATATTAAACAAATCGAAATAAAATAAAATACAGAATCTTATTATGATGCATTATTAGAAATGTACATAAAATTTTTACAATTTAAATTATTTTGTATGTTACAACACCAATTTTTCAGTATTCATAAACATTAAAAAAAAATTGTAAAATTTCAATTCAATTTTCTATCCATCATTTTGCTGTTACATCAATATATGTATATATATGTATGTAGTTGGATCTTTTTTACTTTATTTTGTCTTCTATATATGTATCTATGTATTATATTTTATGTACTAAATATATGATATCCATGAGAAAAAGTTTATCTTTTCTATGTTTTTATTGAATTTAAAAAAAAAAAAAACAAAAAATTTAAAATACGCGTGTGAACTATCGAGTTGTGATCTAGATTTGGTGGTTGGTTATACATAAATGTATTTTTCTAATGCTATTTTTTTTTTTTTTTTTACAAAAAAAACTAAAACTCTGCAATCTAACATTATTGCAATAATAATAATAATTGTATGGATAAATAACATATTTTTCTTGGATAGTCTTAGTAACATAATGTTTAATGCATGTTGATTTGAAAACTAACTATGAGAAAATCTTAAAAGTAGAAAAACAAAAAAAAAAAAGAGGAATCTGGAGTCGGGAAAAAAAAATAAAATTTTGTTTTTATTTCTACATTTGCTACTATGTATACACAGTATACTCAAATGGGATTTCATTATGAAACTATCTTGAATTCTTAAATTGTCGCCACCTGGTTTGTTTACTTAAATAAATTTATATTATGTGTACCATAAGAAAATGTTAATGATTTTATTTTCCTTTTGGTGCCACACGGTGACATTAAAATTCTAGTGTAAATACCAAAAAAAAAAAAAAAACAAAATGTAATAACTTGTGATTAACACAAGAAAAAAACAACTTATTAAAAAAAACCAGACGGTGTATGGATATACAAAGATATATGTACAAAGATGGATGTACAAAGATATATGTTGCATTGTAACTCAGCTTGACGCAGTATCTTGTTTTTATGATATACATACATATGTAGGTACATAAATATATTTGACAGAATTAATAAGTTTAAAAATTATTTATTTTTAAAGTAATGTTTTATATATACATATTTGCCTAGTGTAAATCTACGCAGAAAATTCAAAGCCCCAACTTTTATGTACATATACATATATATATATATACTATGAGGTTTAACAACTGTTTTAACAATAGTTTTTTTTATATCATCTTTTATTTACAAAATAAAAAAATATGTAATCATAAATATTTTACTGAAATTATATACATATATGCATACGTGTGCATATCTTTTTAGTTCTATGTATGTAACTTTACAGATCTTCTTATACTATAGACGAGTAAATAACACGATAAATAAAAACTCCATTACTCCATTAATAATAATTAAACTTAAACAAATCTTCTATATAGATTTTTATTTTTGAAACTAAAACAAATTATTAATTATAGAAACATTTTCTGCTTTTGAGCAAAACCGGCAGGTGGTCTAATGCGTAAGAGCGTATGAAATACGGTATAAAACATCTAGGGAATGTGACTTCGAATCCCATACATGTTGTAAGAATAATTCTCCCTTACGACATTTACAGCCACACCTAAAAAGGAAAGGCTATATAAATTCCTTATCAAATTTATGTGGCAGGGGAATACACTAAGAAAAAAAAACTGATAGGTAGTATTCGAATTTAAATCAATTCCAAATGTACCCTTTTTTATAAATTTTAGTTCAAAAACATCAAAATTAATTACATTCCAATCGCGGGCTTCCGATTGAATTGCAGTATTGCACGATTTGTTTTAACATTGATTAACGGTATGAAGCGAAAGAAAAATCTCTAAAAAGACGAATTTTACAAGCGGGAGAATTTTTGAAACAGAAATTTGCTTTGAGTAATAAAATATACTAATTCATTTGCAACCGAATAAAAAGACGTCAGAAGTAATCAGTAAAGTCTGTAAGCAAACCTTATATCGTAAAAAAATACATCAGGCAGCAATTCTACAAGTACTGAAACCCGTCAATTATTAATCTTTTTTATTACATTGTTTTTAAATAAATAAAGTGTTAATCCATTTATTTAATTAACTAAAAATTAAATATAAAAGTCTCCAAATCTGGAGATTATTTTTTATTTATTATAAATTTAATAATACTAAAAAATTTTCTACGGTTATTTAAAAGAAAAATTTCCAAACAGTATAAATTAAGTTGTACAAAAATAAAAATAAAATTAATCTCCATTATTCTCCATAACCTAAAAAAGGAAAAAAAAACCAAAATTTTTGTAAAAAAAAAAAAAAACTAATAATTTAATTTTTCTTGTTATTATTCAATTTCTTTTATGTAAAAAAAAAAAATAAACCAAAAATTCAGGTTAACAATTTGTTAAAAAAATGATTTTTTTTTTTCATCTTACAAGACATGATCAATTGCTGAACCTTCTTTATGTTTTGTATACATTGTAAACGGTTACGTAACATAGCAAATGTTATCATAAGTTACCCGAATGAAGTCAGCGCCAATAATAAGCAAAGATTTTCCCCAGAAATAAAAATAAAAACAAAGGCTGCAATAAAAATAAAGACTGCAATAAAAACAAAGACTTCTTTATCAAATCAATGGTTTCAAATAAAAAAAAAACAACTGTTAATAAATAAGTAGTTATAACTGAAATTTAACCATTATTTAATTTGTTTATACCATTTTATATATGTATATGTTTATGTACATTTATACAAAAATATATTTTTATAATAATGTGTATATTCGTTTACAGTGAGTCTGCTTATTACTTTTAAATGAACAGATTAAATTTACCGTTTATCTTTTTTAAAATGACAGGGACAGAATTGAAACTCGGTTGTTTTGAATTAAATTTTTTTTTGCTTTTCAATTTTTGTTTTTTTTATTTTAAACTGGTTTTAAATTTTTATAAAGAATTGTACTGCTATTTTTTCTGTTTTAAATTATTTATTTATTTATAATATATGTATGTATTTTATATTATATAACAAGTGTTTCTCAAAAAGTGTTCAGACGGTTAAACAGTTGAAACTATTAAACAGTAAAGAACTTAATAGTAGAAATATTAAATGATTTTCTATTCGTTTTTGACTTTTAAACTTTAACTGAAAACTTTTTTACTTCAAGTGAAGATTTTTTACTTTAATTGATGACAATTTTATTTGTATTATAATAATGTTTTCACTTAAAGTAAAAAATCTACAATTGAAGTAAAAATACCTTCACTTAATGTAAAAATATCTTCACATAAATTAAAAATATCTTCAGTTAAGGTAAAAAATGTATATTTTAGAAAAATATATCGAATGATACTCAATTGTAAAGAGGATCTAAAAAAAAAAAAAAAAATAATAGAATAGGGTTAAAAACTTTCATTTTGAATCACCTTACAGTTGTTAAAATTAAACTTAAGAACTGTCAAATAGAGTTTTTAATTACAAACAATTACTTGAAACAGTTTTAATTATAGCTGGAGCCTCGGTGACCTTGTGGGTAAGAGCGTATAAAAGACATACGTTGTAAAAACCGAGGCAGTGTAAGTTTGAATCCCACACACGTCTTACGAATAATTTCCGCTTAGGACATTTACAGCCACGCCTGAAAAGGAAAGACTGTGTAATTTCCTTGTTACATTTATGTGGCAAAGGAATAAACTGAAAAAAAAAAAAATTACACCTATAAAAGGTTCAACTATAGAAGATCTCTAATAAATTTCATAAAAATAGCTTTAATAATATTTTCCAAATTAGCGGTATTAAAGTGTGTTACTCCCGTTACTTGAAAAAAAAATTTTGGTTACTGCCGTGTGCCGGTATAATCACGTTTATATATAAACTTGTTGTTATTTATGTATTTTCTGAAACTTGAAATTAAATTCAACAAAAAGGTAAAATTTTACAACATCATCAACAACAACAACAACAACATTTATTATTATAATGGTATTATAAAATATTGTTGTTATTTTCATTAAATTAAGACGATTGACATTTACTTAAATATTTTGTTACTGTTATATATATGTACATATTATTTTATATTGTTATTATGATATTCATATTATTGTGCCAAGGTGGTGTATAGATAAGACATCAATATGAGGGTTTTTGTTTTTTATATTTCGAATAATTTTAATGCGATTTAATTATAATAAATGTAAAAAGCAAAAAAAAAAAAAAAAGATATTAAAAAAAAAAAAACTTTATTTTCTTGTCATCTTGGTAATAAATTATGAATTAATTTTGCTACTGTATGGAAAATATATTTAAAATAAAATAAAATAAAATAAAAAAGTGATTTTTATGGAAAGATATTTAATTTTTTTTTTTTGTTTTATTAAATGTTTATAAATAAATAAAATATGAAAGAGATAAAAAAACTTTTATAAGGAAATTTTTTTTTTTTTTATAATTTCCCGGCAAAAAATTACTTAATTATGTTTATTTGAATAATAATTGTTATATCCTATTAAAATTATCATTATACATGGTATATTATGTATATATTTCAGTTTATTGTCTTATGATAACATTTTTTGTTTTTTTTTAATAGAGAAAATCTTATTTTTTGTTTCATTATGGAAAATTTTTAGAAGTTTGAAGAGGTAGCAAGCGGATCGTATTATAGATTCATTTAAAAAAAAAGTAGGAAAACAGCTAATGAAAATTTAATTTTCTCGTATTATTTTTACGATATTATCGGTATAAATAACAAATATATTTTCCACATTTTCTTCAATAATTCAATATAAAGTTTGCTTGTTTTTTTTATATTACTTTAAAAAGGATATTAAAATTAAAGAGGACGTTACACTGTAATTTAATAATTTTTTGTTAGTACAGTATAATTACATAACTTTAGGATACCCGTTATCTATATATTAAAGTTTTTTTTTTTTAATATTAGGAGGAAATGCTTGTAGTGAGTACCTTTTTCATGTAAGTGGTATTCTCTTAAATAATTTTTAATTTAATTATTTATTTCTAATCAAATTAAATAAAAGCGATACATAATGACAAGTCCAAAAATATTCAAGTATTCAATTTAGGGTATCTATGCATTAAAAGAAAGTGTAAATTCAAACTTGATATATTTTCAAACTTGATAATGTTTAATGGACATTTAATTACTAGTTGAAAAAGTTTAAAATTATCCTTCAATTAAATTGCCGTGATTGATTTTATTTATCCTTAACAGGATTATAAAATACATTAGGATATATTAAATGAAAAAGACTGCATATTAATTACTGAAATCTCTTCAGAAATTCTTTCATTTCAAAATCTGCTTCAAAATACATACATACATATATATATATATAAATTCTGGAAAAGGGAGAAACTCTGATTTTGTTAATATAATTTTGTAACCAAATCTGTTGTTCCAAACCACCGTAAAACAAGTTATTGTAATCCAGATTTTATAACTAACTCTAAAATTCCTTGCAACTTTTATATTTAAATATTCTGCAAAAAGAACATTTTAATTTTGTAACGAACTCTAGAATGCTTCCTAATAATATTTTTTTCTTAAAAGATTATTTTGTAACTTGGGATCTTATAAGATAGGAATTTCGTAATATTGGGATTTTGAAACATAGAATTTTTAAATTTGTGATTCTTTTTATTTCGGAAAAAATTTTTTTTTTTTTTTTTGCTGCCAACTTTTTCTTTCTTGTGCATGATTTTTTTGGGATTACGGTGGAAGATGGTATATTTTGATTATTACTTATTGATCATCATTTTCGTTAAATCGTTCGATTAAGTTTATTCGAATTGATCTATATATGGTTTTTAACGCCGAATATTATATAATATACTCTTACTCGCCATTATGGCTTTATTGTGTATGGTTTTATTTCACTGTCACCTAAATTAACCTAAATACGAAAAAAAAAAAAATGTTCTAGTTTAAATAGAGTATTATGAGAACATGATTATCTAGTCTTAATAAGACTAATTAGCAATGCTTGTTGGGCAGTGATAATAAAATGATTTAAACAATATATAATTGTACTAAACATTAGTTAATAATATAACAGAATCGTAATTATTATATATTTTAATAAATTTTTCTAAAACTTATTCATATGTATGTATCTTATATGCTTTTATTTATTATACCTATACTTACATATGTGTAGGTGAGAAACAAAGTTAAACTATTCCATGTAGAAAATTTTTGAGTAAAATAAAAAATACTTTTAACTTTTTTCCCCATCAAATTGTTTATAAATAAGTTAAGCTAAACGTAAACGTTTAGTGTTTGGAGTATCTGCTATTAACGATTAAAATCACAAGCTTTCGGTTTGCTTTTTATCAAGCTAAAAAATTTGGAATGGTTTCGTTTTGAAAATAACAATTGGAATTGTTTTGTTTTGAAAAAATTATTCAGGGAATAGTTTCAGTTTGTTAATAAAATTAAATTTTCTTATATTTTTAAAGTAACGCATTCTTTGCCTTTTTTTATTAAATCACATAAATTCCTTTATTACGAACATAAAATAAATAAAAATAAATTAACAAAATATAAAATTTATAAAAAAATAAAAACATAAAAAGTATGAAATCAGTTAATTTCAAAATTCAATTAAAAAATTTAAATTGTTATAGTCTATACTCAGTCTATACTCTAATAATATTAATTTCAGGACTTTGTTGCTGGCAAAAATCATCGCCATTAATGTTTTGCAGAAAGTCAGCGTTTCCGTTTAATATATTCTTATAAAAATTCAGCTGCTCAATTGATTTCCATTCATTTCCAAAATGTTTGGAAAGTAGGTTATCAACGTCATTCAGTTTTAAATCATTTACCCTAATGCCAAGAGGCAATCTATCAAGCTTAATTTGGTTTAGATTTCTTCCACGTTTAATGGTAGACTTATCAACCCCGATGTCCGACCTGTAAAAAACTTCTCCTCTTACGAGAATGCAATTATTTTTCGCTCTTGTTAAATAAAATCTTTTACTCTCTTTAAATTTGAAATGCCAGCTGCCAGTATGCTTACAATTTTTTTCGATTTCCAATTTAAAATCATATACAGGACAATCATCACTTCCTAAGTTTTTAGTGGTACCAAATTCACTGTAGATTTCTAAATACTCCTCAACATTTACTATGGTCTCCTTTGCCTTTACCTTTTTTTCAATTTGGGCAAAGACCCTGTCGGCAGGTAAATATGAGTGTCCTGCAATTGGAAATATGATTTCTATTCGTTTTACATGACGTGGAGCTTTTGTCGCTAGCCAATATTGGCACATGCCAACCATGATGGAATTTTTGTTTTGGCCTCCACATCCGTCGGCCATTAAACGAATCGTGATTATACCAGTCATGTCTTTATTGTTCAAATATTGGAAAACAGAGGATGCAATTTCGTTGGATCCTTTCGCATGACAATTTTCGGTCCAGTAATATAAAAATGTGTTTTCTTTCGCAAGTGCACTTTTTGATGTTCCTTCCACAATTGCAAACATATATATATATAATTGTCGGCTAAAGTAAGCTGCTTGGTCTGGAAGTTTCGGCAATGGCATATTTTTTTGACAGTCAAAAGAAATCAAAAGTAAACCATCCTTTTTTTCTTTTAACAGATCATAAAATGACTTAGCTCGACGTTTGTGTATTAATAATTGTGTTTGTAGCTCTTGTTTTATTTTTAAATCTCTGTCGTACTTCATTCTTTCTCTATAACTTATACAAGTAGAGCACATATCCGTTGCTGGACTTTTAAATCCAATATTAAATTTTTTTACGAATATTTCTCTGAAAAAACTATATCGCACTTTTTTATCTTGCATTTTCTCATTATACAGTATCCAAATTTTCCTTATTGATAGTTCGCTTGGCAAATATTGGCGTTTAAAAATTTGACTACGACAGTAGTGAATTTCAATAGTTTTAAATTGTTTTATAAAATTGATAACGCAATTTCTTTTGTCATCATATTGCTTACTTCTTTTGTCTCCACCTCGTTTTTCGATAGGAGCCAGTCCCATTTCAAAATTACGAGAGCAAACACGGTGTAATCTTCCTTTTGTAATCCCAAGTATATTTAAAAATGTTTTTTGACATACCTTTAAATAAAATATGTACACAAAATATAATTTCAGTATACCTTAACATTTTTAATGTTTTTGTATACATACTTTTAAAATCAATCCTTTTTTTGTGCGAATAGTATATTTTACACAAAATTTTTGTTTACTACCTTTTGCTAAACCGCGACCAGTTCTTTTTGGAGCAGTAATTTGGCAATAAGTAAACAAAAAAGCATCTTGCGACATTTTAGCTGGTATCATGTAAAATGCATCTGAAAATTTTAATGCATCGGCAGGTTTCAGTTGTTTGCATTTGAATCCACTTTTTTCTTTGTGTTGGCATTTAGGCATTTCTGGTAAATTTTTCCTTTTATACCGCTGAATTTTTGCAATGGTCTGCTTACGATTTTTGATATTAATTTTTCTTTTGCGCGGATAATCAGTTTCGACAGGATATTCCAAAGATTCCATTTTCTAATATTAACGTATATTTTTTTATATTTATTCAAATACATAATTAAAATAATAATATAGATATTATAATATTAAGATATTCTACTTACTTATAAAAACACCTCTTTCTTTTATGGAGTATAAATTGCAAATGTGAATTATATAAACATAACTCTGACAGTTTCAAATTTTCGCGCCAAAAATTAATAAAATAATAGAACACAGGAATAGTTCTGTTTTGATAATAAATAATACGATTGTAAGTAACAGATATATAGGAATAGTTTTGTTTTGTTTCGATATAATTTTGCATGGAATAGTTTAGTTTTGTTTCCACCATGTAAGTGGAATAGTTCTATTTTGAAAAAAAAACGTACATTTTAAAGCTGATTTTCTCAGGAATGGTTTTACATAAAAAAAAGTTGAATATATCAAAATGTTGCATTTTTCTAGCAGAATTTTTCTGGATATTTAACTTTTTTTTTTTGAAAAATGGAATAGTTCAACTTTGTTTCTCACCTACACATATTTTAAGTTGTATTTTTATTGAATTAAATCTTTTAAATTACACTTTTATAATCAATAATTATGGTTCATAAGAAAATTTATATTTATTTATACCTAATAAGTATATTTATAAGACGATTTACATCGTCAACTTAAATCAAATGCATATGAAGTCATTCAAAATTAAATATGACTTCTTTATGATATGACAAATAATATGTATAATAATTTTTAAATTTTAAAAAAGGTGCGAATTTATTAAAAAAATATAAATAAAAATACAAATACATACATAATATGAAAAGAAAATGAAAATCTTTGAAAAAACCACAAATAAACATTAATTTTTTTTTTTTTTTTTTTTTTAATTTAAAAATCAAATCAAATTGATATCAAGTTGTCATCTTAATTTACATTATATGGTTATTAAGAGTTTTAACTCCTAGTTTTATCTAATACCATCACTATATATTAAATATGTTATGTGTACATATATATATATATATATACATATACATACATATATACATATGTATATGTATTCATAATATATATATATATATATATATATGTATGTATATATATTTACTTCAAGATATATAAATAGAGCTATAAGTTATTGATCTTCTTTTTATTACATCAACATAAACCAGTTTTATTCACTCATATTTTTTTTTATATTCTTTTTTGTTTTTTTTTTTTTGTATTTTACATAATTTCAACATAAACACTCATATTATTAAAACAAAAACAACAAACACAATAGAGGTTAAAATATCGTAAACAATATTGTTATCACAAGTCTTAACCATCATTTATCCAATCTATTAAATCAACGATTGTTAAAATAAAAAATAAAAAACAATTTTTAATAATTTAATTCTTATATAAATCAACTTTTATTATTATTTATTTATTTTTTTTTTTTTTTTCATTTTTTAAGTAATTATATTTCATTTATAACTATGTATGTAGGTATAGGTACATACTATAAAATTACCATGTTGAAATTGAGTGCTGATTACACATGTGTCATGTATGTAAACATGTATTTATGTATATGTTAGTTTTATTTTTCACGGTCATTATTTAACAACATGAATTTTTTTGTTTTTTTTTTTAGATTAACTTAACATCATAAAAAAAAAAAAAATTATCGTTTCATCTTTCTTATGATACTCTACTAATTCAATTCAATATTCAAGAACAAAATAATACATAAATTATTAGTAAATAGTACATGTAAATATTATATATTATATGCAAATGTAATACATACATACATATGTATATGTAAATAGATGAATAAAAATGATTGTTAAATTGCGGTTGGTTAGACATTGACTAAAATATGGTGTCATATTATATTATGGAAATCAGTTCAAAGATTATTACCTACATATTTTGTTATTGTATGCAGGCATATTTTTAAAATTCATTTGATTTATAATGTCAATGTGTGTAATTTAAAACTAAAGGGTTAATAAAAATATTAATGTTTTTTTTTTTTTTTTTTATATAGGGTTATGAATTATGATATCAAAGCTATACTTATGCTAAAATGAATACTGTGAATAATTATATCCTTGTTAAATTTTTCAAATTTTTTTTTCTAATTCTGAACTTTTTTTTTTAACCAAATTTAAAATCTAATTTCGTTCATATTAAATGTTAAAAATTTATCTTATATCAGCCTACTATGTATGCAATTTATAAAATCGATACAATGTCCATTTGTACATTGTACAAAGTTGTTTTTTTTTTATTTAATTTTAACTTTAATTTTAACGTTTCTTAATTTTAACAAATAAAAGGACAGAAAAAATGGAAAATAAGAAAAAGGATATTTAAAAAATAACATTCATAACACCTTTCCATAATGGACGTTATTTGACTTGATACCTTGAGAGAAGGTCTGTTATTATATTAATTCTGTTATATTAGTTCTATTGAAGTTTAACTATTCTGTTAAATTGCTTTAAAGCATAATACCCTAGAATATATGAAAATAAATAAATAATCGTATCCCATTATTTTCATAAAAAAAATTCATCATGAAATGGTTTCAAAATAATATTGTCATTGCTAGTCCAAAGTATAGTACGCTGCGTTAACGAAATTTAAATTGAGTTTCAGAAATAAAACAATAGATGTCACTGTTTTAATGGAGATTTAATTTTCCTTGTGAATTTTCTTAATGATTTTCTTTTTATTTTGTTCATACATTTTTTACATTTTAAATTTATTTTGATTTTCATTATGTATAGATATTCACATAAAGGATGCGCAACGTACTAACCTTAAACTGTTAATTGTTTAACGTCAAAAATTGAAAAGTTATATTTGTACTGATCAAACTCGATGTTATAAATTTATAAATTAATTAAACGATTAAAAAAATGATTATGAAAATTTATAACTCAAAATAATAATAAAAACTAGTCAGAATAGCGTTGCCGTTATCAACTCTTAAATACCCGTATGAACCGGTGATTGTGTTCATAGTCTACCTCTTTGCTTATAATATTATTAACAATTAACTTTTTGATCTCGAAAATTTTCATACAAATCTTTCAGAAGTTCTACATTGTTTGAAGTAGAGCCATGCAATTTTAAACGCGAATAGATATCCTAAAAAAATTAATTTTATGGAACAATTTTTTTCTGTCGTCCCACCCATCGTGGTGCTAAAGCCCTCTAAAGTTCGAAAAAGCTCTATACTTAAATTGTTATAATACAAGTTGTATAAAGTATATATTCAATCTGAAAACGCCAAACGATAGCTGCTTTTATGAGGTTTACAAATATACATATATATATATATTAAATTATACTTGTACCATACGGTGCCTTAATTTACCGTTATGTTATAAACAATTTTAATTTCAACGACTATGAAAAATATGAGCTCGTACTATGTTAATTTTCATGAAGCAGTTAAAGCTTTATTTATTTGACACAGAGTTAATAAATTTAGCCATTGATAAATCGTAAACAAAATAATAAACCTTGACATTTATTCATTTAAAAAGTTTTCGTGTTCTCTGAAATGTTCAACATTTATGTAATATCCAAACGTTCCCGAGTGATTTTTGGTTAGAAAGTCAATATAGTGTTTAGTGAAAAATACATATTTAATAAAAACATTGGGTTAATGATTTCTATTTACCCTCCAAAAAATCTGTTTTTTTTTTTTTTTTTTTTTTGTGCATTTCTCTGCCACATTAATGTGAACAGCAAATTAAACAGCCTTTCCTTATCAGCCGTGGCTGTAAATATCTCTTGGGGAATAACTCTTACCACGTGTGAGGGACTCGAATCCACACTTCCTCGGTGTTTACAGTGTATTTTATACGCTCTTAGTCTTACCCACTAGGCCACCGAGGCCTAAAAAAAATCTTATTTAAATATTAGTGAATTAGTTTGTTGAAATTCAAAAGTTAATCTATACGTTTACGGTAAATAAAATTTACCGGGAATTCCCAAAACATAAAAAACCGAAATAAATTTGTATAATAAAATCAAATAAATATTTTCCCTATTTGGTATTAACTTATATTTTTTTTTTTTTATTTTTATTTTTTAACTCCCACATGTATTCACCTTTTAGTGTAAGATGATATTTTTTATTTTTCTTTTCTACATTTTAATTAGTTTACATCGCAACCCATACATCGGTGACACCATTTTATATCTTGTTGTTTTTATATTTTTTGCAATTTTCTATTAGAAACAATAATGCGTGTCTAATTACGTGCGTGTTTGTTGAAGTTTTTATGTATATGGATGTAATAATTATCGATAAGTTATTGTCTTCATTAAAACTTGATTACCATAACACAGTTTTATCGATTTTGGTTTTAAATATATTATAAAATTGACCGTCAGAGGTCAGTATAATATTAACATTGTATGTATTGTAAATAAAAAAAAGTGCAGGGTTAACATGCAATTGGATGACATTTGCAAAATAGAGAGTGTGTTATTATAATTTTCATATGGAAATCCAGTTTTTTTTTTTTTAATTTAATAAAATGGTAAATTATGATTTGGAAAATTAAAGTTAAAAAAAAAATACAGTTCATTATTAATTTAGAGCGTCACTACGAATAGGGTATTAGAGGGAAAAGAAGATTTATTTAAACCAACTATATGAAAAGTAAAAATAAAATTATCATATCTGAATCTTAACTATGTTGGATAATTTTTAGCAAGTTAAAATCTGTTTTTTTTTTTAATTAAATGTATATGTACTTATAATGCTTTTGTGTAATATTTTTGGTCATTTATTGCAGTTAATTAACTTCCTCAAATTTAATTCTGTTCTGTTAATTTAAATTTTAATTCTGATGCAAATAAAATAAATAAAAATCAATTTAAGTACAAAGGAGGAATACTACAGCCAGATAGCCAAAATACTTTGTACAGCGATCTTGAGGATGAAAGACTTCTTATAAAGGAAAACCTCTTATAAATCTTGAAAGTAGGATAGAACAGACTTTAGATTTTATGCAGGTGTTATCATAAAATGAAAAGTATACACCTCAAGTATCAATATTATAGATTTACTATATCAATTCGTAGACTGCAGAAACGAAGAGTTAAACAATATTAAATGGTTTCTGTCAATATCAATTCGTGACAGACTTTAAATATAGAACATTATAAGAAATATATCGCTAGCTTTATATATTAGCGAAAGATATCCTAAGTTCCAAACCTGGTCAGTTCACGTTCAAATAAATAATGCAATTCATAAAAATGAGTAATAGTTTCTGGACATTTCCAGATGCATTTAATAAATTGATTGTTTTAACATCCTTAAAACTCCTTCTAACCTGCTAACTCAAAAAATTACCGACTCAATTATAGTCAAGCTGCATAAATACAAAAAAAAAATATTGTCAAAATGCAGTAGATATATAATTAGTGAACCGGCCAGTTGTTAACTTTCATTTGACAACTGGACATTTGATTAGTGAATACTTCACAATAGAGAGATTTTACAAAAAGAGATTTAGCAAAATGGAGAATTAGCAATAGGACATTTAACAACTTTAACAACTGGGGACTTGACAACTTGAATACTTGTGAATTTGGACGTTTAACAACTTTCATAAATGGCTATTTCTCAGGTTTTAACAATCAACAATTTAATTTTAAACTCTAGAATTTCATTTTCTCTTCCATTATTTGCATGAATCTGTGTCAAAATAACTACTATCGAAAATGTGAAGTTTATTTTTGAAAAAAAATTTAGTTTGAAATAAATTTGTGAAAATAATAAAAAAAAAAATTGTAGAAATAATTGTTATCAATTTTAATTCTTTTAAATATTTGGACATTTGACAGCTTTTATTTATATCGATTTATACTGTAGCACGCCTGAAAAAATAATTTTTTAAGTGTCCATTTTGTTAAATGTCTTTTTGTTAAATGTTATTTTTGTGAAATATCCATACTTATCAAATGTTCAAATGATAAATAAAAGTCGCCAAGTATACTGTACGCATTGACATAATATTTGATTATTTTGAACCCGTTTGTAATTTTTCCTTGTTCTAAATGAAGAAAAAATATGGTTTAATCATATTCACTATTTCCAAAAATCATCAGAAAGTGCATTTATGTAATTATCAAATATTAGAATCGGAAATTTTGATATAGATATTGTAAGTTTTATTGAGATTTCATTACAAATAATGAACAAGCCATTGACTTAAAAATTATTATTTTATAATTAAAAAATCAAAAATAAAAAAATATGTAATTTAATCTTTCGAGAAATATTTAGTTTCTGCTGTTACATACTATATATATTATACAATACAATACAAATTTGCCACAGGAAATATTGATAATTGTAATTTATTTTATTTTTATTTGTGGTCATAATATGCCATTAAAATTATGTATTTTGAAAATCTTTGTTACAGCAATAAACAAAGCTTTTACTCCATTTAAAAATTAAAATTAAAAACTCCACAAAAAAAAAAACAAAAAGACTCAACAGAACTTCTCCTAATAAGCTACAAGAAAAAAAAAAAAAATTATCAAATTACATAGATTTTAATCAGTTTCAATTACTGATAAAAATCATTTATTATAATATTTCCGTATCCGGTATCATATGTACCAATAATTATGAAATGTTAACCCGCAGCACGCCTGGAAAAATCATTTCATTTAATATTTTTTTCTTTAAACTTTCGATTTTTTTTTTTTTTTTTTGTATTGTGATTAACAGTTCAGATCAGTCTCTTTGATTACCGTCGCCCTCATCGTTATAATTATTATATTAATAATGGATACTCATTTTTTGTTTTCGATAATTATGTAATATGATACTTTTTCTGAACAATTGCGAATTAAATTCATTTTTATGTCTTGTTTTTATTTTATTTAGAAAGTACTTTTTATTTTTTATTACCTTTAGGCTGGACACATAAACTTAATTAGATCAATTTTGGTTTTAAATTTTTAAAATAGTAACATATTTTTTTTATTTTAGATTTTCTTTTTGTTTGACAAAAGCTTGAAAAAAGGAAAAGTGAATTTTATTTAAAAGATGTAAAATAAAATGTAGATATTGTTTAAGATGAAAAACAATTATGCTTTAACTGGTTCACGTCTTAAATGAACAGGATAAAATTTTTGATATACATCTTATCTGTGTGCTCAGGCTTTTTAGACAAATATATAGCTGATGAACTAGTGTCATCAATAGTGTCTTCAAATTTACCGAGAAAAGGAGTTTCATCGAGAGGATCGGCAGATATGCGAAATAATTAGGACGTTCTTATAAAGAGAAAACAAAATTTATCGTTCATCTTTTGTGTGAACTTACAAAAAACAAAAGTTTCTGGCGAAATTCTTGTTACATAACCTCTTCGGTCTGTCGGAGATGAGATTAATTGATTTTCCGCGTTTTATAATAAATTACCATAACTACTTAGAAACAGATTTTTTGATATTATTTTTAAAGAAGTAAATTTGATAAATTTTGTTGTGATTTTAATAAATTTTGCTTTGAATTTGTATATAATTTATTTAATAATATTTGAACTTCTATTACTTAAGTATGCGACTTAAATTCTATTCTTATGCGACTTAAAGGTATCAAATTAAAAATCTGGATGCAAGCTTTTTTGATGTAATAAGGGCTTATACTTAAAGGAACGGATTTTTAAATAATGAACTTTGAACAAAAAAATATTGACTTATATAATGTATAACTTGAATACATATTGTCATCAATAGAACGCTTATATTTAGAGCTTTAAAATGAGCGATATAACTTGTTTGCAGAGCTAACGGTTCAAAAGGTATTTGATATTGTTTTGAATGACAAATCGCACTTTACAACCTTAAAGATTTGTAACTCGATTAGGAGGAAATATAGAGCCCTCCTTGTAGAATATTTTTTTGTTCGTTTAAATCTATGAGTTTAAACGAATATGAAACCTATATGAAACCTATGAGCTATGGACACTCTGTATATAAAAATCATAATTAACACTTATGTACTCAACAGAAAACAAAAAAAAAATTCAATAAAAGTTATTTTTTCAACTGCGTTAGTAAAAAATGCTTAAAATTTCTTGAATGTCATATTCTCAAATTTGACATATTCAGAATTTGTCAGAATTTGTCATTGATGTAAGACTTACACATTTAATTTTATATTGTCTTTATATTAAACGAAAACTACTATTACATGTACATAGATACTTACATATGTACATATATGTACATATGTAAATAAAAAATAATTATTGTTTGTTGGTTTTTAAACTAAATGACATTTGAAAAGTTTTTCAGTAATTACATACATATGTATGTACATATGTATGTTTGTAATTCAAAAAAACGAAAATATTGTCACAAATTTATTTGTTTTTTATGAAAAAAAAATCTAATTTTAAATTTTATTACAAATTTTATTACCTTTAATAACTGAAAAATTATAAATTTTAACTATCTTTTTATTTTAAGCTAAATATTATTAAGGTTAAGAAAAATAAAAGTTAATCTTTTGTCTATATATATATGTATGTATATATGTATGCGTTTGTTTTCATAAGAAATGTAAACCCTTTTATTATTCAAACCATTAATGGCTTAACCTATAAAGAAAACTGATAAATACCAAATAAAATGTCTCTTATGATACCATTTTATATCATTTACTTTCCACATGCTTTAAATAACTAAATATTACCTACTTACATATGTATGTATAAATTCACTTTTTTGATACTACATAAAACTTATACTATAAAGTACTTATACATACATAAGTGCAATGTGCATATAGATATAGAAATGCTACAGTAAAACCATGACGAAATTCCATGGTACCAGCGATAATTTCCGTTTTAAATAGGTGTTAATCTTAAATACCCTTGACTATTGCAAATTTTTCTTTTAGTGTCAGATTTTTTTTTATTTTACCCTAGTCTGATGTTTTTGCTTTAAACACAGATAAGTAGTTGTTTTTATTGATACATACTTATATACATACATACATATATGTAAGTATGTATTTAGAATTTTAGGTCTCGAATAGTAAAAAATTTAATTTTATTTAATTCAAATTAATTTTTGTTACCCCCAAAATTATAATATGTATATTTTGACTTAAGGCAATTGTCAAAATGGGTATTTTTTGTTTTACACAGGTTCTTTTCAACAAAAACTGTCAATAAAGTTCATTCATTTTCGTTTTAAGCAGTTCAAAAATTTGACGTTTTAAGTTCTACAGATAAAGTTTGTTTGAAAATTTTTTCGTTTGCATTTTGAGTAGTTTTCCGTCTTGTATAGCATTTTTTTGTGTACATACATATATATGTATGTGCAAAAAAATTACGTTTTAATCAGTTTTTTGCCTGTAACAATTTCCGTTTTGTAATATCATTATTATTGGACAACATGTAATTTATGTATAACTTCCTGATTGTGAATTGGTCGGGTTAACCTATGTATATCTCTCAATCTATTGAGAGGTAACGATCTATATTGTCTCAACTCTCAAATTAAACTTTTAAGATTGAATTGTTCTTTTGTTGTCATATTCTAATTAAAGCATATGTATGTATGTCAATGAAATCAATTATTTGAGCCTTTAATAATATTACGTATTACTATAAATACAGCATCTTTAATTATTACACCTGCTCCAAAATTAGAATAAAAAGAGACCTTAAACAATTTATCAAAGTAATTATACCGAAATACCGAATACATGAATAATATAAAATGTATGTACATATTATGTACTTATTATAAACCAATTTATTTTGGTTCTTTAATGTGAGTTCGCCTTAATTCATTCATATTTTAATGTAAAGTTTAATTAACTTTAACATAAAGTCAAATAGATTAAAACCGCAAACAAAAACAATGTTATTTTAATTATTAGATTTTTTTTTTTTATTTTCCATTAATATTAACTGTAATCCATCTAAAACAATATAAAACAAAACACACCGCTATAAAGTTGCTATCGTTTATTATTGTTTTCTATCGTTTATATCGTGCTATCGTTTATTATTGTAATTTTTTTCCCCCCATTTTATTGCTATGTATTAAACTTTAAATTAACATTATTATTTACAGTAGAACTAATAAACAAAAACATCATAATATGAATATTATAAGAAAAAATTGAAAGTGCCACAATTTTAATATCATTTCCTGTAAATAAAAAAAAGCAAAAAAATAAAATAAGAGCAAAGAAAAAAAAAAGTAATAAATTGAACGAAACACAGTGAACTTCGCCCACACATAAATTGAAATAAACAGACTTTCGTTTTCCTTTTTTTTTTTTATGTATTGTGTTTTTAACAGACAAATGACGGCTAATGTCAAATTTGGTGATCTTAAAAAATAATTTTCACTTTTTTTAATTCATTTTTGTTTTGTTTTATTTATTTTTTTTTTTTTTTGTTTTGGCATAAATAAATGGCTTTTCGTTGTTTTGGCATTTTTTTTGTACTATTGTAGGTTTGGTACTTGGTAGGCAAAATTAAACAAAAATAAAAAAAAAATTATGTCTCATGCGATTGTGATAATGATGATGATGATGTTGATTATGGCGATGCTGTGACAAAAGAAACAATTTTTTTTTAATATGACTATTATTTTTGTTTTTTATATTTTGGATTTGTTTGAATTTGTTTGATTTTTAACTCTAAATAATTTCCCTTTCGCCAATTCTTTTCAATTTTAATAATTTTCAATATGGTAAACAATTTTTTATAAATGACTTAAAAAAAAATAAAATGAAAAATTTCCTGCATGTCCCAGTTAAAAATATTTTTTTTTGTTTTTTTTGGTACCATTTTTCAATGTGGTTTTAAAGAAAACTTTGTTTATATATTTTTTTTTTTGTGCGATTTATGAAATGTTCGAAAAATGATTATACTTAAGTATACATACATATGTATCTATTTAACATACAGTACGTACCTACTTAGCAAAAGATCAAAGAATTAATATAATATGTACATACATATGTACATATATTGAAACGCCCGAAGATTTTTTATTGTGAAATTTACGTATACTCGAATTGGGTCATTTTGTTTTAGAATAGAATTATTTTTGTTAAAAATTCACAACATATTTTTAGGGTAATACGAATTAGATTGAACATAAGTATGTATATATGCATGTATCTGTGAGTTAAAACTTCAAAATAAAAAATTTTAGATAGAATCAATAAATATTTTCTGTGCGCTGGGATGAGCATAACTATGTATGTAGATAACTTTAAAGACTAACGAAAAAGCTTATAATGGGTGATCTAATAATGTTACAGAAAATTTAAAAATAAAATACTTGAAAAATTTCAGAAAAATGAAATTTTATTTCATTTAATTTTTTAAGACGTTTTTTAAGGTATCGCATAAGTAAATAATGTTACGGCCACCGTTGGCATTCTATCGAAATTAATGTAAATATTATATAACTTTTTTGGTATGTAATTCAATTTAAATAAAACATATTGGTACTCATGTATTGATAATTTTCCCTTCCACTGTATAAATTTTAGCAAAAAGAAAATATACAAATCGATATTATGTACCTATGTATGTACATACATTTATGTATGTGAATTTTTAATATGTAGAACGGAATATCTAAAATATTTAATAAATTATTGGCGTATTGGCGGATTTATTTCGGAAATGAAAATTTTTAGCATAATCAAAAAAAAAAAATAAAATTCATACTAAACATATTTAAAAAAAAATTTTTTTTTTTTTTAATCTAATGTTAAAAATAAATTAGGGAATAAAAGTTTTTATTTTTATTTATAACAAAAAGCGGTTCAATTTCAATACTAAATTTCACTCTAGTTTTGATTTTTATTTCGCTATTTTTTTTTTTTTTTTGTTTTGGATTAAAAATTTTATAATAGGATTAAAAAAAAAAAAAATAAAAGAAATAGAAATAAAAAAAAAAAATTGTACACTATTTTTGGATAAAATTGTTTTTTTGTTTTTATAATTTTGAACTATTTTTTTTTTTTTTTTAGTTTTGAATTGTTATCATGATTTTTTAGATTTTTTTTTATAGTTTAGACTGTTTAGAGTGAATGCAAATTAAAAATCGATAATTCGCTACCGTATTAAGGTTTTAAAGTAAAATAACGTAAAAGCATAACTATACATAAAATATTATTTTAAATTTATAACGGTTATTTATTTTTATTAGTGGTTTCACTTCTTTATTTGGGTCAAATAATAAATTTCCTATCAGATTTAAATTCGTTTTCATTTCATTAATATTATTAGGAATAATTTAATACTATAACGTTACATTAATTATATTACTAATATATGTATGTATAAATAATAAATGATTAGACATAAATTTATTTCAGAATTTTCAGATTTTTTTTTAAATCATATCTGACCCGTTGAGTAACCTGTTGAGAAAAAAATTATATATTGTGTCAATTTGTATCAGATTGGATAACAATGAAATGATGACAAATTCTGAATAGGGATATGTCAATGCAATTAAATTATCTTTTGTTTGCCAATAATTTTCCTTTTTTTTTTATTTTCTATGTACATACATATATATGTATATACCTGTATCATTTTTCATAGAATAGTAACAAATAAGAATAACATTTGTTCAATATACAAAGCCTAAAATTTTACTTACTAAATTCTGTAGTTTTTTTTTTTTATTTATGAAAGCTAAACTAGAATTCACTAGACTTTAGGTTTGTAGCTTACACTTACTTCTAAAATGTAGAAGAACCTATTCGGCCTCAGTTGGTGTTAAGTTTTTCAAGATTTCATGCTACGATGATGCAACTCTGACGAAAGAAATTTTGAAAATTTCTCAGACCCATGTCAGAAAATTCACCTACATAAATCTTGGAAAAAGATTTACTACCGAGGTATTTCAGACTTTTAAAAAAATTCTCTAATAAATAAATTTTTCTATAAAATAAAAAAATTTTCTTCCCTTAAATAAAATGAATTCATTTAATATTGCGGTTAAGTACTCTAAGCTTTTATGTTGTTTTTGCGAGTGTAGGTAGAAATCATGAATGACATCAAAGTTAAGGTAAACTCGAATTTTGTGTGAATGTTAACACTAAAGATTTAGTTAATATTATTCAAAGTTATTTTGAAATGCACACATGTCATTTTGACAATATAATTGCACCAAGAGTTTGTATACTTAATAAATTAACTAGTAGTGAGTTTAGATTAATTCGAAATTTTCAATTTTTATTAAGAGTCAAAGCTTGGTTGCTTTCATTCAACTATTATTATATACAAAATATGTTAAATATATAATAAAATGAAACTGGTATTTAATTTAGTTAAAATTTTGTTTCTTATGTTTTAATTTTTTTTTTAATATGTACATACATATACGTACATACTTTATCTAAATGTCGAATTGTATGTTTTAAATAAAAATATTGTACTAAAAATTCAATTTCCATATTTTAATTTTATTTTTATGATTATTCATATTAAATTTTGTTTACACATATACATACATATATTTTTTTGTATTCCTATTTTTTTTTAAATGTAATTTAATTGGATTTTATAATGAAATTAATTTATAATAATATAAATATGTATAGTGAAGTATAGAAGATACACATAGTATAGATTATAGAAGATCATTTTGATACATATCATTTGCACAAAAGAATATCCTTCTATTTTTCTTTTTATTAACTTTATAATTATGTATTAAAAATAATTATTATTAATTTATTTATTAAGAGTAAAAAACGACAAAATGGGATTGTTATACTTAAGTATACTATTTTCATTTGAAATTTGTCCTTCCTCAAATTTTATTCGTCTTTTCGTCCAAAATCAATTTTGTACAAATCTTTAAAATCAAAATCTTTTTTTTTTACGCATTTTTAAATAAGACACAAAAGTCTAAAATTTCTAAACTCAAAAATTTTTTATTTTTATAATACAATTAAAAACCAAAAATATTTTAACCATTATTTTTTAAAAAATTTAAAATTTGATTTTGAAAAAAGACGTATGTTATATGTATATAGTATATACATATGTTATTTGAAAAAGGACTAATTTGAAGTGAAAAGAGTATAATAATACTAAAAAAATGGTAAGTGTTAGTTACTCTTTTTTAACATTCTCAAATAGTATATATTGTATATTAAAAGGCAAATAGTATATATTGGAAACTTTTATATCAATGGTCACCCTCAGGAGAATCTAGCGCTATACTGAATTGCATCGGTGTAGGATTTAGCGCTGCATCTTTGTACTGAACGATTTGCAGCAAAATTAAATGACATTTAATTTTGTGTGACATTTCGTATATTTTTATTTTATTTAAATCGTATTTTTGTTTTTTAAATCATATTATCTTTCAATTTATCAATTTTTTAAAAAAATGCTTGAAATCCAAAAATTCTCACAAAATTTTGTAAACAAAAATTTTTGACATTAAATGTGAAGACATAAACGTCAATAAAAAATCGCTACATAATTTAGCGTAAAATTTTCTTGTTGCAAAATAGATGTAGCGCTACCTTGCGCTAGATAAAAAAATTGTTCAGTAGAAAATTTTATCGAGCGCTGCCATTTTTTTTGTAGCGTTAGATGCTACTTTTTTGTACGTTAGATGATGTCTTACAAATGATGTAATGATTAAGTCGCCCACCTTCCAGTCGATAGGTTTCAACTTGAAACACCTGTCAGATGTTCATCCAATATTAAAAATTTTATATCGTAGTAGTTTATATCATAATAATTAATATCGTAATAAGTATAAAATAAATTAATAAAAAAAAAAATTCTTGTACAGGATAATAGATGGCGCACAAATATAATATTTTTGTTTGATAATCTCGTACAATATGGCTACAACCTAGTAATCAACATCTTAGTGAAAATAATAATTAGAAAAAAACTGAAGCTCTTAACTCAAATAATGAATTGTAACCGACTTAATGAATATCTAAAACACAAGAAATATAACTTTGATTAAAAATATTACCACACTTTCTGAGATTAAAAGAATGCTTCATTCTACACAATTTAAACCTAATTTAAAATATTTTTTTTATGTGTACATTCAATGTACATTATGTACATATTTAAAATGTTCACCCCATTAACAATATTTCAGTTTAAGTTCATTTAAATATTAATATTCTTCCTTTACTTTTATAAACTTAAGCTCAACTTTTTCAAAACAAAAACAATAAATGATAAAAAAAAAAAGGTATTTTTTATTTTACAACGATACACTTTCACTTAAAAAATCATTTCCGTATATTTTGTTAACGCTTCACATTAAAATTCTGTCTCAAAATAATAATAATTGTATGTAAAATAAAACCGAAACCATGATTTAAAGGAAGTGATTTAAATCGATTGTAGAATTATGTAAGACAGAAAAAAAAAATTTTTTTTTTACTTTATTTTTTTTTTTTTTAGTGTTCTCGTCTAAGCAAAATAAAAATTATAGATGACATAACTGTACAAAATGTTTTAATGTAGTATTTATTACCATAAAACCTAGTACCGTTATATCACCATTATTTTAAATAATAAATACAGTTTTTGTGGTTAAATCTGTTATATTTAGTATATTAGTACAATAAAATATATGTATAAATACATAATACATACATACATATGTACATTGATAATAAAAAAAAGGAAGAAATTAACGGTAGCAAAAAAATGAATAAATGGAAAAATTATTATGACACTGAAGCCTTGTCAAAGCTTTAAAAAATGCATATTTTGTATACATACAATATATTTCGAAATATTTTTTGTTGGTTTTTTTTTCATGTTATTTTTATAATTGAAGCATTGGGTGCAATAAGCTGGTATAGCGAAAAATTGAAACAAACATTTTGTGAACATTATTTTAATTTGTTTTAATTTATCTTTAGCGCAAACATATTTTCTTTTAATGTAAGGAAAATATTTGATTTGAATTAGAACTAACGAAATTGAAGAAATTTTTGGTGACTAAACCTTTTCGTAATAAAAAGATATTTAAAAGCCTTTTTTGCATAAATGATGTAAACTTAAGAAATAGTTGATTTATTATAAAAAGATTTTTTATCGGTTTCTAACGCACCACAAGAGGGGCAGCAAATGCGCATTCCTACTATGTGGAACTACCTAAGTGGTACTCTACTGGTTATAGCAATTCGTTTGTTGTTAGAACTGCAAAAATGTGGAATTTATTACCATCCACCGTATTCCCAAAAGTTGGCGGTTTTAGTATTTACAATTTACCAAAATTTAAGAAAAATCTCAACAGATTTTTCCCTAATTTACCCTTCAACTCCCCGTTATCCTCATTTGTTCCATCCCTATCCCAACCCATTTAAAGAATAGTACCTCATTCAGAAGAAGATGAAAACAAACTATACATATGTATATGTACATATGTACAAACCTACTTGTTTAAAATTATGAAATATCACCGATCTGTCCGATAATTTATGTAAAAGAGGAGAGGGGGTTAAAATTAAAATAACTTAAACCTCTGTATGTCATTGCACAATGTCATTAGAAACAAAATGAAATTTTTACAATGGGATCAGAGTTCTGTAACTGCTTTCGTTTAATTCAATAATATGAAAACTGGTATAAATGGAATTTACACCCTAATTGCAACCAATATTTCAATTTATTGCATTTGTTAATTTTTGCATATTTAAAATTTATACCTGTTCTTTTTTTATTTATATGTATATATTGTGTTTTTAGTTGCATCATTTAAGCCCATTTCTATCTCGTTTTGTCTAACACAGAATAAAAAGAAACCACAATATTGTGGAGAAAATGAAAATGCAAAGAATGTTTCATTTTGTTAAATTTTCTTTTGTATAAAAAAAAAAGTTTCATGTTTACTGCTTTATAATAATGTATATAATAAAATAAATAAATAAAATCAAAAATTTTTCCTAAAAAAAATAAAATTTGACAAAATAAAGTTATTATTTATTAGGTATATATATGTTGTACGTAAAAACTAAATATTTCTACTTAAAATTTAATGACTCTAATTTACTATAGGATCTTATATATACATGAGTATATTTTTTAATTAAAATATTTTATTCGAATTCCAAAAAACAATAACTGTTTTAAAACTTTTTGCTTAAGGTGTATAAAATCTAAGAAAAACTAATATTTATTTATTTTTATTTATTTATTGAATAAAAATAGATAGTAAAAACTACTATAAATTTCTATTACAAGCAAAATTACATCTTAAGCTACATAATATTTAACATAAAAATATTAATAAACAATTTAAAGTTTTTTTTTTTACATATTTTACATTTATTTTATTTTACATTTTTATTTATTTTTTTTTATCCAATTGCAAAAGTCCAAAATACACAATACAGCTTTCAATTGCTTGTTTAAATAATCCTATGTTTAGAATATATTTTATATTTTAGCCTTTCTAATTAAAATTTAGATTTTTAGACCATTAAACATAACATACATATTCCCTTTTCAATTTTGGTCGCTTCTAGGTCACAATGTAGGTCCTCTAGATCCTCAAGAGAAGGTAAACTTCAATCAGATAACAATAATGAAGTTGGAAAATCAAATGAGATAGTCTGTATAGAATTTTTAGAATTCTCTTAATTATAGAATATTAAGTATATAATTGAATTTATAACGTACTTGTAACCTTGATTGGCATATTATAACGAAATTTCCTAGTACATAAGGATTAGAAGGACTTAAAACAAAAAAAATCTAATCTTTTCTCACCTACGATATTCGTCTGCTTCTACAAAAATATTCGCCTTGCTTTATATAATTTTTTTTTTTTTTTTTTGAATATATATACATACATATAATAAAAATGACAGTTAAGGAAAAATTGCTGGTTTAACAAAGAACAACTCTAAAACATATTCGTCGGTCATGCCAGTAAAATAAAGTTTTCTTTAAATGATTTCTACAAAAATCGTAGATATAAAAAAGTAAAAGATTTAATTACATTAAAAGTACATAAATAGGATATCTCGTCTAAATTAAAAAATAATTAAAATTCAATCGCTTCTAAAAGAAACATATATAAAGAAATTGAGAACCCTACATATACATATATCTATCTTATAAACTGTCCAAAATCTTTATCCCAATTAATTTCTACAGATTCTATGTAAAATCTTATACGAATCATTAAAAATTGAACTGAAAATGTATGAACAATTATTTTTTTTATTGTACATATTGTGTTTTAATAAAAATCAATAAAATTCATTTATTTAAATTTCCCTTAAAAATGGCATAAATATTCAACCTTTATTTTTCATAAAATAAAAAAAATAAGTAGACAATAAAGAAATTGAAAATAAATCAAAACTTGTAAATACATATGTAGTTTATGCTACCACACAACTACACTTCCTTTAAAAAAAAAAAAAAAATTTTTTTTTTTTTATGACTGTTACAAATCGGTAATTTTTTATTTCTTCCTTTTTTATTTTTTCCACAATTTTGGTACGGAAGTTATTTTTTTTTTTTATTAGCACATAAAAGTAAAATAAAAAAAAAAACTACAGATAAAAGCTAAGAAATTTAACGAAAGGTATACCTATATTTAATACATACATAGTATATATATATGCATATATATATACATATATATATTATTTTTCTATAGATTTATTTTATACATATACTCATTGTAATATCTCTTTCTTTATAAATGCATTGAAATAGAGTTCAAGATATAAATAAATCAATCTATAATTAAGTGCATTTCAAAAAATTTGAATTGAAAATGAAAAATCAAAGAAATCATTTTAAAAATCAATACAGTGTTCAAAAATGGAAAACTATTCAATAAAATATATATATATTTTTTTTTTCAAATTGTATATACATTATGCAGTTACTTAACTTTATATAAAGCTAAAAAAAAAAAAAGAAAAAGAAGAAGACGAAATCGTAACATACATCATATCAATATTGCATAATAAAAACAAGTAATGGACAAAACCAAGGATTTTCAAAAAAGCACACTTCCAAAACTAAAAAAACTTTCTATAAAAAGCCTAGAAGTCAAGAGAAGATATATTGAAAAATAAATTTTGATAATAAATTGATCTTTGTTTAATTTTTTTTTTTTTAGTAAGAAAATATTGAGCAAAATCAAATTACACTTTCAGCAATTGTAAGCTAATCCTATATTATTAGGAAAAATTTTTAACACAAACAAAAATATAATGTTGGAGCTTTAATTACTTGTATATTATTTCAAATAAATTTTAAAGGTGAAAAAAAGTTATAGATGTTTGAAAATAGAGAATTTTCAGTTTTTAACCCCTTGCAGCTCTTAAACGTAGGGTGACATAAAAATATTTCGTGAAATGACTCATACTTATTTCCAAACATTTAATTCCCCTCAAAATTTCAAGCTTCTAAGTTAAACATTTTGAAAGATAGAAGGGGTCGAAATTTTTGCAAAAATTGATTCACATAACGGTATATTAAAATATCGCATGGCAAAAAGCCAAATATTTATTTTATATATACCTACTCGTATTTATAAAGTTTATAAAACCCAGCTATCGTTTGTCGTTTCCAAATTGAAAATATGCCTTATAGAACCTGTGTTATAACAATTTAAAGATATGTAGGACTTCTTCGAACTTTGTAGGGCTGTATTTCCGTAACGGATAGAGCTACAGAAAAAAGTTATTCCACAAAATTAGTTTTTTGGCCTATTCGTAGTTAAAATTTCATTGCTTTATTTCAAATAGTGTAGAACTTTTGTAAACACCCAGACGAACACAGTGAAACTATAATAAACACATTTTTTTGAAAATGTGCTAAAAAGTCAAGCAGGCAGGAGTGAATAAAAGAAAATAAACACAAGAAAGAAAAATAAAAAGATGATTACAAAAAATTTTAAATGAGTACTTCAAAATCGATATTTTTTTTTTTTTTTCATTGCAAAAGAAAACAATTTTCATTTTCTTATTTTTCATTTGTTAAATGATTTTCATCAATAGTATAATAATTGTTAAATGTTGTTGAAAATGTAACAGTATTAATTTATGCAAAAAGAAAAAACAAAAAAAAAGTAAAAAAAAAAATTATGAAATGAAAAGAAAACCATCTTCAATTTTGGTATACCAAATTACATTTAAGAAATTATGTAATTGCATTTTTTTTTTTTTGTAAATTTTTTTGCAATTTACTGGAAAATTTTTTAATTTTAAGATTAGTTTTTTTTTGAAAATGAAATGTATAGAATGGGTTAGTGATGAATAATGACTATGATGATAAATAAATTACGGTGTAAAAAATATGAAAAAGAGTTGTTGTGCTTTAAAAAGGTATGTTGTAAAAATTTTTCGTAATGGGTGGGATTAAAAAAATTTTCTTAAATATATGAATCGTTTAGTTATAAATTCGTATTATTTGTGTTTCAAGTTGTATAATAAAGTAATTAAGATGTCTTTTGAAACATTTAAATTCCATTCAAAAGAGGATCACTGCAAAATGAATTTTTGGATATATGATCAATTTTGTTGAAGAGTTACTAATTAACAGTTATTATTTAATTATTATTACTGATCAGTTGAAATGACCTTTTTTTTTAAACAAATCTTTATAACAGTTTTAATTTTCAATATTACCTTTTAAAAGTTAAGTCCGTTCTTTATTCTTATTCAAGTTGCTTATAAGGAAATAATTTGAGTGCCATATAGTTTTTTTTTTTTTTTGTGGATGTAAACATTTAGATGCATAAATTTAGTAAAGTATAGTATTGGATTTTTTGTGTTAACCATAGGCTATTACTAATTTCTAAGTGCAGAAAATTTAAAAAGTATAGTAATTACCAATAATTAGAACTGAAGCGGTGTATTAAAAAAGAGAAGTAAAGAAAAAGGTTAGAAATGTAATTTAACTTACTCTAATACAAGTTCTCATATCTGAAGCCTTATTTTTTTGTTTAAATAGTAATTTTTTTTAAAATCATGAACAGTATACTTAATACATAATTAGGTTTTGGTTTTCCTAAAGGAGATGGTAATCTTACAAAAACAGCAAGAATTCCTCTTTGGTAAGTAATGTCAGATTCTTACTGACTAAACTCACCTCCAATTTTAGCCAATATAATGCGATGAATCTCAAACTGCTAATGCAATTTATTGGTTAGGTTGTAGGAATAGGAGCGAATAGGATAAGGATGCGGAAACATCAAATTGGGAGTAGGGTTAAAAGGGAACAATGAATTCGCCTATTATTATTACTATTTTACTATTAGTGGTTATAACTATTAACATTTACAACATGCAGTAAGTATATTTAACACGTTCATGCATGAGTTAACAATTGAAGGCAACCCACTGTCTCTGTATAGTTAGCTATTATTATTGGGATTAGTAATAATTATTAATATTATTATTATTTACTATATAGAGTCAGGGTCTTCAAAGAATTACAAAGTGCTGTAGTATCTAACACCTTCCAGCATAATGTAACCAAATGTAGCTCCACTGTAGCAGCTATTATTATTATTATTAAATTAGTTTTATTTTTCCCGAATCCTTTAATTAAAGAAAACCGTTGTTTTTTTTTTAAATTTTTTACAGTTTTAAAATTACAAAATTTTTGTTTCGTTTAGACTTCTTATATACATTATAGGGTATTATTTTTTTTGTATACACTATTTTGTAATTAAATTTTTCACTCTCTTCTATTTTATATTGTTTTTAATTTAATTTGCATATCATTTTAAATTCATATTTAAATTTAATTATACAAAAGATATTACAACGCAATTTTTATAAGAAAAACTTTCTTTACATTCATATTTACATATATAAATATATATATATATACATACTTGTACTTATTTGTTGTATCTTTCATTTATCTTTTAATAATATATTTAAAAGTAAATAATTGTTCATTACTTGCTTATCAAATAATTTTCATCTTCCTAGTGGAACTATCAACTATCAACAATAAAGTAATTTTAATTTTTTTTTGTTTTTTTTTTTTTTTGTTGTTATTTTTTAAAGTTGAATTGTTACAATTAAATTTAGAAAATAAATTATTTGTTTCATTTTATTTTCTGTTTCTTTCTTTTTCTGCTATCTACTCTATCTAATTGAAGTAATGTTTGTGTACTTTTGTTATGTTTTTTTATTTTTTATTTTATCATATTTTAGGTCCAATAAGATAAAAAAAACATAATAAAAATAAAATTAAACAAGAAACATAATAATGAAATAAGATAATAGAAATGTTAAGGCAAAAAAAAAAAAAAAAAATAATGAAATAATTAATGATAAAAACAAAAAATTTTAAGTTAAAACACGCAAACCATATTAAATAGTTAAAAATAAAAATGAATGAAATCAAGAATTCATATAAAAGTTTCTGAAGTACGAAAACTAAAAAGATTTTACTGTCCACTTTGATTTTTACTATCATTAACGCTTCTCTATAAGTTTAG
Organism: Poecilobothrus nobilitatus; assembly: GCA_947095535.1. Classification (NCBI taxonomy): domain Eukaryota; kingdom Metazoa; phylum Arthropoda; class Insecta; order Diptera; family Dolichopodidae; genus Poecilobothrus; species Poecilobothrus nobilitatus. The sequence goes on along the minus strand of OX352774.1, from coordinate 74,529,038 downwards.
ATGATATCTTTTCTTTTATTTTATTAATTTTTTGGATATTAATTCTTTTAAGATATTTTCAAAGAATTTTTCGAAGCAATTTTAAGTATATCTGTATAGGTTAAAACACAATTAACTGTATATAACATGACATTTTAATAAAAATTTTCAGCACATTAACGTTGCTCCCAAATTAAATTTATTTTTTTTAATTTATCTTTATTTTATATACGAGTACATATATTTATTTTTAATTTTCTGATAATATTCTTTTCTTATACTTTCTCATTCTGTATTAAAAGAAAAACAATAGAACAACTTTTACTTTTAATGCGTTCTATTAACTTTAGTTACAATATTGAAAATATTCACTTTATCCCTAAAACTACTTCACTACCTTTTGTAATGTAATGGTTTATTTATTTACTTTTTGTAATGTAATGGTTTAGTTACAATCACATGATCACTTTTATATTAGTAACTTTTCATCTGATTATGTCATTTTATTAGTAACTGCACATCAATTACGTAATGTTTAAGTCAGAGGCTAAAAACCTTCTCATCAAAAGGTCTCGGATTCTTTAAATTGGCGTCAGATCAATTTATATATTAGTAATTTTTATTGTAATAGTTTATATCGTAACACATAGTTTATGAATAATATTAATATTGAAATATAAAATAAATTAAAGATATATAACTCTTGTGTAAAATAATAGATGGCGCACAATTAGTACAATATTTGTTTTTTCATAATCTAATACAATAGCCGAGTAATTAAAGGCTTTATGAAAATAACGCTAAAAAAAAAGAAACTAAAGTTTAGTCATATATGAATTATAAGCGTTTTGGATACTTACTGTATACTCCAGATAGGAGTGGAAAGAAAAAAAAACAAAATTAATCATTTGTGCATATATTTTAGTACAAACCTTTTTTGAACTTTTAAAGCCTTTTTAAATTATCACATTTTTTTTTTTTTTGCTTTAGTATTAACTAAGTTAAATATTTTGATCATAGTCAATATTCTTTTAAATACGAACTTTATGAATGGTTATTTTCGAACATAAAAATTAAATTGACTAAAATTTAAAATGCAATTATTTAATAGGTTTCTTCTTGTAATTGCATAAAAAATTAGGTCAAGTACAATAATTATATATTCCTTTTTATAAAATAAGAAATTAAAATAATTATGTCTCAATATTAAATAAATTTAAATGAATTTTTTTTTTTTTATTATAAGGCACATATTTGAAATAATTGGGAAATAAAAAAAGAAATAATAGGTACATGTACTTTTCCTCATTCTATTACAATTTTTTTTTTAAATTTTCTTTATAATAGTAGTACTCACATTATTACACTGACTTACTAAGTACTAACTTAATACTTTAAGTGACAGCTGTCAAAAATTAAATTGTTTAAATATTTTTTGGTATTGTGTTTTTAAAAAAAAAAAGTGGATTTTCTTAAATACAACTGTGAATAAAAGTGTGATTAAAAAATTTTAATATTAGAGCATAATTTCGTAAAAAATAAAATAACAACTTGGATTTAACTAAAATTCAACTAAAAAAAAAAAATAAAAATACATACCATTAAAATTTTCTTCAATAAAAACTAAAAAAAAAAAAAAAAAAAACAAAAAAAAATTATAATTATTCATTAGGAATATGTTGTCATTTTTTCACTATTGTTAAAACAATACCGCTATTGTCTTCCGAAAAAAAAAAATTGCTAGAAAATACATCGTTTATGCTTATATTTAAGTTTGTACATATATATATATTATATGTATGTATGTAATTTTCTTTCAAATTATATTATTTATTTATTTTTTTTTTGAATTAATTTTTTATTGGTATTTTTCCGTGACATGAAACTAAAAATTTATTCATATGTATGTACATAATATGTAGGTATGTATTATTTAAATTAATAGCAACAATTAAAATTTTTGTCTTAAAATAATTATAGAAATTCTGATGAAATCAAATGTACATATATTTTTATTAATTTTTGGCAAAGATTTTTTTAGTTTATGGCAACTAATAAATCTGTTTTAAAAAAATGCTGTTTTGACACTTCATCAAATCAATTTTGCTTTTTTATTAAAAAAAAATTTATTTTTGTGTTGTCAATTTTTATTTGTATTTGTTATACCTATTATATAAGTAATTAATATGTCTTAAAGAAAAATTCAATATTTTGTTGTTATGTCATTTTTTTTTATATTTTGATTGGTTTAAAATAGAAATATTTTATAGGATTATTAAGGATGAGTTCTAATTACACAGTAGTCAGTAAGTAGTACCACAGACTAAATAAACTATACAGACGATCAGTTTCATATAATAATTTTTAGTTTTTTTTTTGGAGCCAGATTAAGCAGTTTATGGAGCTAGAATAAGTATTTTAGAATATTTAAATTACACAAATAGAAAATACAAAAGAATATTCTATAAATTTTTGTTTTTGCTATTTAAATATCTAAAATACTTAGTCTGGCTCCAAAAAAATGTTCATGCTGACTCCTAAAAAAGACTGAAAATTTTTATATGAAACTGTTCGTCTGTATAATATATTTAGTCTGTGGTAGTACATAATATATTTTTTATTTTATTAAGTGTTTTTATATTTAATAATAAAATTTAACGTCCTTAACGAGTCTTATTATTTCATTAGTAGGTTTTCTAAACTTCATTCATTTGAGTTTATGGATACTTTTCGCGTTTTATTTTTGCATTTCTAAATTCCTAAGTTCCTATATATGCATGCTTCTATACTATTGTTTGTTTTCTAGTTCATCTAATCCTTTTTCTAGATTGCCTTTATGCTTCTATACTAGTACTTAATTTTATATTTATTAAAAAACAGCTGCACTGTCATGCTATTTGTTCAGTGCAGCTGCTTTTTTTTTTTTAACATTTTTTTGAATCTTAGTTGATTCTATTTTCATTACAGAATTCAGCTTTTCTGTTTTATTCGATGCTTTTTTAATGGTTATTTTTATTGTAGTCCAAACATTTTCCTTTCAAATACTCTCATTCCTTACCTATATTTTGATGTTGAGCTCTCTAGCTTAATAAATAATATCTAATACTAATAATGTGATGTCTTATTAAAGTTTTTGAATCTTTTAAAGTTTTTTTTTTTTTAAACAATAACTTATAGATATCGGCATTTTTATGTTTCATTAAGTATTTAATATTTAACAATCGTATAGTAACTAAAATCCTTGACAGTCATAAGATTGAAATCTAATACATAATTTTTCTTTAAAGTTCTTCTTTTTTTTTTAATTAATGAAAACAAAATGTCATTTGCATAACGTGTATAGATTTGTTTGTTTTACTTCAAAGAAGTTCTTTTTTATACCCTACACATTAAGTATAGGGTATATTAACTTTGATATGGTGTTTGTAACCACCAAAAGGAAGCGAGTTAGGTATAGACGTGTATATATATTCTGAATCAGGATCACCGCCTGAGTCGATTTAGTGATGTCCGTCCGTCCGTTCGTCCGTCCGTACGCACGATAACTCAAAAAATAATGATGCTATCTTGATGAAATTTGTACTGTAGGTTAACAATGACTAAGGTAAGGCGGGGATTGTAAATAGGCGAAATCGGACCATGCGTTCGAGTACCTCCCATACAACTCTCAAAACCGAATACGCATATCTTCGAAATTAATAAAGATAGGAACTTCAAATTTGATACGAGGGTGCTGTTTCCTAAATCCCTCATTTCTCCAAAATTTAAGATGAATTAGAATGGTTGTTCGGGTATCTGTCACCCAACTCCTAAGACCAAACAAGTATATCTTCGAAATTAATAAATATATAAACTTGAAATTTGATATAAGAATGTTCTACCCTGTTGATGTCTCTAAAATTTGAGATGAATTGGGGTGGTGGTCCGCGTGCCTCCACACACTTCCCAAGATCTAACAAGCATATTTTCGAATATAAATAAAGATAGAAATCTGAAATTTTATACAAAGGTTGTAAAAGCATTTATTTTTTTAGCTTAGTTATATTAAATACCTAACTAAAATAACTTATGGATTTTTAATTTAATTTGAATTTTTTAGGTGTAGGGTATAAATAAGTCGGTTGCATCGACTTACTGTTACTTTTACTTGTTATAAGTACATATCATTATAAAAATTAAATTTTCTCTATTTTAAAAATTAAACACATTAAAAAACTTGAAGTTATATAATATAAATAATGGAAAAGTGTTATCAACATCTCTATTTACACTTATTTCTTATTAAAATATGAAATTAATAAGTTTATAACAAACAACATTATGAATTAGAATTCAAATTATTTTTTTTGCTTTTATATTTTTATGATATTGTTTACTTTTAGGTTGAAAAATTTTATTCTTTAATTTTCTGTTATTCAATCAATTCATTCCGACGATGAAGTCCATTAAAAACAAAAAGAATCCCAAAAGGCCTGTGGAAGTTCTAAAAAAATTATAGCCCAACAGTATCTTTTTAAAATATTATAGAGCACAACATTTGTGTCAGTACTTACATATATATTTTTTAATAAATTAATAATTTTTTAAGAGTCTTCTTCATCTTTTTCAGATGAAATAAGATATTTTGTATATATGTATATATTATATGTACTTATTATGTTTTTTTTAATAAATCCCTAAGATAGTCTTCATATTTTATTTAACAAAATACATAATAATTAATAATTCAAAAATAATACGAGTATATATTTTTAAAAACAAAATATTATTTTTGTTTTTTATATTTCTTCTATACTATACAATAATACCATTAATATTTTCTTTAAAAAAATCCATCCGGATTAATTATGGAAAAATTTTCATAATATATAATCCTGTTATAATTATGGTGTTTCTTCATTTTTATTAAACAAAAAAAAAAAAAAAAAAACGAAAATAAAATCATAAATTTTACAATAAAATAAAATTAAAGAAAATGAGAAAAATTCTATTTAAAAATTTTTTAACAATAATAAAGGAAAATCAAAAAGGATTAAATAAAAAGAAGTTCAAAAACAATACTCAATCCAAACATTATATTAAAGGCGTATATATATAATGTTTTAACCCATTGCCTTTTTGGATCATTATTATAATTATGATGAAAATTTTTTTTTAATTTTTTTTTTTATTATCTTTTACAAAAATATACGGCGATAAAAAAAAAAAAAAACAACAAAATAATTATATGAAAATTTTCACTTCTAACAAAAAAAAAAAGAGATAAACAAATCTTCATTCCATCAATTTTCAATTATGTTTTATTCTTATTTTGTTTTTTTTGTTTTTTTTGGCACACTTCGATCCTGTCAATTCCCAAAATAAAAATAAAATTAAAATTTAAAGGTTTTGTGTTTATTTTTTTTTTGTAAAA